>JZKD02S1928167.1:345452-356910 GCA_000966675.3 Picea glauca | reverse complement strand
GTTATAACCCTAAATTGCACCACACATGCTTACCTGGCATCAGGCCAACTCATATCCCTTCTTTGCCAAAACTATGTTGAACAACTCTTTGAAAATCCTCTTGTGTCAAGGCCCATGCGCCCTAACCCATTACTTCACGCGTGTACACGCTGGTTGACTCACAACATCCCATGTGTACCTAACAAAGCACAAAAAAAGGAAAGTTGCCAATGGAACAAAAAGCTATGGGTCAGTTAACTGAAACTCCCAGCCATGCATGGCCGAGGGTTCGTCCAAAACCCTAGCTCCTTCTAGCCTATAAAATAAGGGGCAGGGGTACCATTTGGAAGAGGAAAAAATATAGCAAAGAAACTCTGCCCATTTACGTAATCCATTGTCCCAACCCTTTAACCTTTCCTCATGCCAAAGGAGATTTAACGCAAAGCAGTTGAAGGACAGAAGAAGAGGATCCCAGGATCAGGTTCAAGGAGCGGTGGCCGGTCTTAGTTTTTTGTACGTTGATTCACTTTCAGTAATAAAAAGAATACTTTTCCCATCCCAATTCATGAATTGTCTATAATTTGATTAATTTATGCTCGATTTCTAACCCTTGAGTATAGAAGTAACATGCATGCATGGTTGTTGTTTGTCTTGAGTGTAGGTCATCTGTGGAAGGAGCAATGCAAGCAAGTAATCGAAGAGCAACGAAGGATCTACATCGAATGCCGGTAATAAGGTTGGTGGTCCTTTTCCCATGCATTTACTGTGAAAAAGGGGTTTGAATCTTGGGTTGTAGGTAAAAAAGTAGTTTCTATTCGGTCAAAATCTGCATGCAAGTCTGACCCTAGTTTGCTAGTTCGTAGGGTGTTTTTCCCAACAATAGAAGGGAGGACTGATCCAAGTGCATATTGGTGGCCACCCACCTTTTCCGACTGACTCAAAATAGTTTTTTGACAATTTTGGCCATTTACTATTTTTAGCAGGTTTTAACTTTCGCGACCATTTTGAGGGCCTAAATATAGGTTTTTCAAGATCGAGGTTCTCAATGATAGCCAAAGGAATGATTGAGCCCCGAAAATGAATCTTCTCAATGTTTATTTTCCAATGAACTATCATACGCCTAAAACAGAGATCGTATGCAAAAGTTACGACCCCGAGAAGTTGATGTACTAACTTACCCAAACGAGGCCCACATGACTTTTGGTGCTTCATCTCCTAGGGTTATGTTTTTGGATGTCTAGGGTTTTTGACATTCCTATTTATTGTAAAAATACCTTCAGAGCCTCATTTTACTCATCTTCTTGCAAATGCAAGTAGCCGTCACATCTCTTCTCAGAGATAAGCTGCCACCATTCCAGCGAGTCTTTCACTGTGTACTTTTACAGTCTCTGTACATTTCTTTCATTAATAGAAATCCTGTATTACTGTATCTTTGTGTTTATGGTTGCATCTTTGATATATTTCTGTTCTATTATTGAATATCTATGATATCTCTATGAATTTGTTTATTATATCTCCGATCTCATTTCGTGCCGAAAATAATCCGGATTAGTGGTATCAGAGTAGGCTATTCTTGATCATTTTTTTCTGTGCATGTCTTCGACGAGGTCTGAGTATAGAAACCTGGGTATCAAGCTTGTCTCTCTTGAGGACAATTTCTCTCACACATCCAAGAAACCATCAATGGCAGAAGAAAAGAAAAATGGCGGAGCAGACAATCCTATTAGTCTGTTGCTTGAGCAAGCTCTCACACGACAGAGGGACGAAATGATGGAGAATTTTTCCCACATCCTTCAACGCCTGTCGATAGAAATAGGTGCATCTTCATAAAGTGACCACTTTTTAGGCACCTCGCCTTTCAAGGTACAAGTTAATTTTGATATTACCGTATTTGAAGGACAGATAGATGTAGAAGCCCTAGACAAATGGTTAAATCTGCTAGAAGGTTATTTCTCTGTTCACAAATTTTCTGAAAAAGAAAAGATCACCTTCACACTCCTTAAAGCTCTCCCCCATGTCAAACATTGGTGGGAAACTTATTGGGAGCAGAGTTCCACAGAGGAGTCTGTAATAAATGGGGCTGATCCCACTTGGTATTTCTTTGTGGATGCGGTAAAGGAACAATATTACCTTGTTGGAAACTATGAGGACCAGTACATGAGATGGACCACACTGCAACAAGAGAGGGACCAAGCAGTTCCTGAGTTCACCAATACCTTCCATAAATTGCACACCAATATGGGTATCAAAGACTTCGAGAGACATTTGGTTCTGAAATACCGTGGGGCTCTACACATATACATCCATACTTAAATGGATTTTTTGGACATCTTATCACTCGGTGTTGCTTATCTATATGCTGTTAAAATTGAGCAGAAATTTAAGCACCAGAACAAACGGGATTTCGGATCTGTAAATCCACAACAACCAAAGTATGACAAAGACAACCCTCACAAATAGTCACAGGAAAATAAGGGTCATGGGAAGACAAAGAAGGACACTAGAAAATGGTGTGATTTCCATAAAATCCCCTGGCACAACACCGATGAATGTCGCTCAAAACAGTCATTGGTGGTTGAGATCAAAGAGAAGGAGCTGAACCCTGATTCAGAATCTGATTTTGAAAATACTTGTAAAGGACAGATCATTGATGCAGACCCCACTGCTATTTTCGCAACCGTGACAATTCAAGGAGAAGAACTAATAGATATCGAAGAGGGGGAATGCCTTTTTCATTCACAGATGTGGGTGAAGGGGTCCCCACTGCATTTTATTGTTAATAGAGGAAGCCAGAAGAACCTCATCTCAGCAGAAGTCATCAAACAGTTGGGATTGTCGACAACATCACACTCGCAACCATACAACATCGACTGGCTTTGCCAAGAACAAGATCTCCATGTCAGCCAAGAATATCGATTGTCTTACGACATCCAACCCTTCAAGGACGAGGCATTATGTGATGTTGCCCCACTGGATGTCTGTGATGTTCTCTTGGGCCAACCATATATGTGGAAGCGCCATGCTGTTTATGAGTCTCGACCCCGTAGTGTCATTGTTTCTTTGGGGGTTCATCTCTATAGAAAACCAGAGGTAGTTCCAACTATTGTTCCACCTAAAAAGTACCGCAAGCTAGTATCTCATACTACAAAATTTATCTTCTTCACAATCTGTTCAAAAGTAGAACACAAGGACACTGCAACCACTACAGCCTCACCCCATGCACCTTCTATGCAACAGAAGCAGGTCGACAAGGCTGCAACAAAGCACAAAGATTCCTTCTGCACACCATCCTCTCATGTATCTCGACTTGTTGAAGAGCCTCAACCTCAACAGGTTCTTGATGTACTTCCACAAACTGAGCAACGCGATGTCTCCAACAATACAAGAAGCTCACCAAGATGCAGATCCAACAAACACTTTTCCCTCTCCCCTGGGAACTCAATGAAATGGAATACATTGCTTCCTAAGGAGGGAGTATTGATCCAGGTGGATATCGGTGGCCACCCACTTTTTCTGACTGGCTCAAAACAATTTTCTGGCAATTTTGGCCATTTACTATTTTTAGTAGGTTTTAACTTCTGGGGCCATTTTGAGTTCCTAAATGAAGGTTTTTCGAGATCAAGTTTCTCAATGATAGATGAAGGCATGATTGAGCCCCAAAAATGAATCTCATCGACCATACCTTTCCAACAATCTATCATACGCCTAAAACAAAGATCGTATGCAAAAGTTATGACCCAAGGAAATTTATGTATTAACTTACCCAAATGGGGCCCACATAACTTTTGGCGCTTCATCTCCTAGGGTTATGTTTTTGGATGTCTAGGGTTTTTGGCATTCCTTTTTATTGTGAAAAGGCCTTCAGAGCCTCATTGTACTCATATTCTTGTGAATGTGAGTAGCCGTCACATCTATTCTCAGAGATAAGCTGCCACCATTCTAGTGAGTCTTTCACTCTATGTTTTTACAGTCTCTGTACATTTCTTTCATTAATAGAAATCCTGTATTAATGTATCTCTGTGTTTATGGTTTCATCTATGATATATTTCTGTTATATTATTGAATATCTATTATATCTCTTTGCATTTCTTTATTATATCTCCGATCTCATTTCGTGCCGAAAATAATCCGGATCAGTGGTATTAAAGCAAGCTGTTCTTGATCATTTTTTTTCAGTGCATGTCCCTGACGAGGTCCGAGTATAGCAAGTTGGGTCTCGAGCTTGTCTCTTTTGAGGACAATTGCTCTCATACAACCAAGAAACCATCAATGGTGGAAGAAAATAAAAGTGACGGAGCAGACGATCCTATCAGTCTGTTGCTTGAGCAAGCTCTCACGTGATAGAGGGACAAAATGATGGAGAATTTTTCCCACATCCTTCAACGCCTACCGATAGCAACAGGCACATCTTCATCAAGCGGACACATTGGAGGCAACTCTCCTTTCAAGGTAAAAGTTAATTTTGATATTTCGCTATTGGAAGGACAGATAGATGCAAAAGCCCTAGACAAATGGTTAAATATGCTAGAAGGTTATTTGTCTGTTCACAAATTTTCCGACAAAAAAAAGATCACCTTCATACTTCTTAAAGATCTCCCCAATGTCAAACATTGATGGGAAACTTATTGGGAACAGAGTTCCTCAAACGAGTCTGAAATATATGGGGCTGATCCCACTTGGGATTTTTTTGTGGATGCGGTAAAGGAACAGTATTATCCTGTTGGAAACTATGAGGACCAGTACATGAGATGGACCACAATGCGGTAAGAGAGGGGCCAAGCAGTTACGGAGTTCACCAATACCTTCCATACCTTGTGCACCAAGTTGGGTATCAAAGACTCCAAGTGACATTTGATTATGAAATATCATGGGGCTCTACACAGATACATCCAGAATGAAATAGAGTTTTTGGACATCTCATCACTCAGTGCTGCTTATCGATATGTTGTTAAAATAGAGAAGAAATTTAAGCACCAGAACAAATGAGATTTCGGATTTGTAAATACACAACAACCAAAGTATGAAAAAGACAACCCTAACAAACAGTCTCCCGAAAACCAATCCAGGACACAGGAAAAGAAGGGTCACAGGAAGACAAAGAAGGACACCAGAAAATGGTGCAATTTCCACAAAATCCCCTGGCACAACACTGATGAATGTCGCTCAAAACGGTCATTTGTGGCCAAGATCAAAGAAAAGGAGCTGAACCCTAATTCAGAATCCGATTATGAAAATACTAGTAAACGATAGATCATTGATGCAGACCCCATAGCTATTTTCGCAACCGCGACAATTCAACCAGAAGAACCAACAGATCCCAAAGAGGGGGAGCACCTTTTTCATTCATAGATGTGGGTGAAGGGGACCCTGCTACATTTTATTGTTGATAGTAGAAGCCAGAAGAACCTCATCTCAGCAGAGGTCATCAAACAGTTGAGATTGTCGACAACACCACACCCGCAACCATACAACATCGGGTGGCTTCACCAATGATGAGATCTCCATGTCACCCAACAATGTTGATTTTCATATGAAATCCAGACCTTCAAGGATGAGGTATTATGTGATGTTGCCCCACTGGATGTCTACGATGTTCTCTTGGGCCAACCATATATGTGGAAGCACCATGTTGTTTATGAGTCTCGACCCTGTAGTGTCATTGTTACTTTGGGGGGTCATCTCTAAAGAATACCAGAGGTAGTTTCGACTATTGTTCCACCTAAAAAGTGTTGCAAGGTAGTATCTCATACTACAAAATTTAGCTTCTTCACCATCTATTCAAAAAGAGAATAGGACACTGCAACCACTACAGCCTTGCCCTAAGCACCTTCTATCAAACAGAAGCAGGTCGACCAGGACGCAACGAAGTATAAAGATTCCTTATTCACTTCGTTCTTTCATGTATATTTACTTGTTGAACAACCTCAACCTCAACAAGTTCTTGACATACTTCCACAAACTGAGCAACGCGATGTCTCCAACAATACAAGTAGCTCACCAAGATGCAGATCCAGTAAACATTTTTCCCTCTCCCTCGGGAACTCAACGCAATGGAGACCATTGCTTCCTAAGGAGGGTGGATTGATCGAGGTTGATATCAGTTACCACCCACCTTTTTCGACTGGCTCAAAACATATTTTTGGCAATTTTGGCCATTTACTATTTTTAGCAGGTTTTAACTTTCGAGGACATTTTGAGGGCCTAAATGAAGTTTTTTCAATATTGAGGTTCTCAATGATAAACAAAGGCATTATTGATCCCCCAAAATTAATCTCCTCGATCATACCTTTCCAATGAGCTATCATATGCCTAAAACAAAGATTGTATGCAAAAGTTACGACCTCGGGAAGTTGATGTACTAACTTACCCAAACGGGGTCCACATGACTTTTGGCGCTTCATCTTCTAGGGTTATGTTTTTGGATGTGTAGGGTTTTTGACATTTCTGTTTATTGTAAAAATGCCTTCAGAGCCTCATTGTACTCCTCTTCTTGTGAATGCGAGTAGTCATTACATCTCTTCTCAGAGATAAGCTGCCACCATTCTAGCGAGTCTTTCACCCTGTATTTTTATCGTCTTTGTACATTTCTTTCATTAATAGAAATCCTGTATTACTGTATCTCTATGTTTATGGTTGCATATTTGATATATTTATGTTATATTATTGAATATCTATCATATCTCCGTGCATTTATTTAATATATCTCCGATCTCATTTCGTGCTAAAAATAATCCGGATCAGTGGTATCAGAGAAGGTTGTTCTTGATCATTTTTTTCAGTGCATATCCTCGACGAGGTCCGAGTATAGCAAGTTGGGTCTCGAGCTTGTCTCTCTTGAGGACAATCACTTTCTCACACCCAATAAACCCTCAATGGTGGAAGAAAAGAAAAATGATGGAGCAAACGATCCTATCATTCTGTTGCTTGAGAAAGCTCTCACGCGACAGAGGGATGAAATGATGGAGAATTTTTCCCACATCCTTCAATGCCTACCGAGAGAAACAGATGCATCTTCATTAAGCGGCCACTTTGGAGGAAGCTCACCTTTCAGGGTACAATTTAATTTTGATATTCCTGTATTTGAAGGACAGATAGATGCAAAAGCCCTAGACAAATGGTTAAATTTGCTAGAAGGTTATTACTCTGTTCACAAATTTTCCGACAAAGAAAAGATCGCCTTCACACTCCTTAAATCTCTCCCCCATGTCAAACATTAGTGGGAAACTTATTGGGAGCATAGTTCCATAGAGGAGTTTGAAATATATGGGGCCGATCCCACTTGGGATTGTTTTGTGGATGCGGTAAATGAACAGTATTACCCTATTGGAAACTATGAGGACTAGTACATGAGATGGATGACACTGTGGAAAGAGAGGGGCCAAAAAGTTCTGGAGTTCACCAATACCTTCCATACCTTGTGCACCAAGAAGGGTATCAAAGACTCCGAGCGAAATTTGGTTCTGAAATACCGTGGGGCTCTACACAGATACATCTAGACTGAAATGGATTTTCTAGACATCTCATCACTCGGTGTTGCTTATCGATATGCTGTTAAAATCGAGCAAAAATTTAAGCACCAGAACAAATGGGATTTCGGATCTATAAATCCAAAAGAATCAAAGTATGACAAAGAAAAACCTAACCAACAGTCTCCTGAAAACCAGTCCAAGACACAGGAAAAGAAGGGTCACGTGAAGACAAAAAAGGACACCAGAAAATGGTGCAATTTCCAAAAAAAACCCTGGTACAACACCAATGAATGTCACTCAAAATAGTAATTGGTGGCTGAGATCAAATACAAGGAGCCGAACCCTAATTCAGAATCTGATTCTGAAAATACTGGAAAAAGATAGATCATTGACGCAGACCCCACTACTATTGTCACAACTGCAACAATTCAACCAGAAGAACCAACAGATCCTGAAGAGGGGGAGTGAATTTTTCACTCACATATGTGGGTGAAGGGTACCCCACTGCATTATATTGTTGATAGAGGAAGCCAGAAGAATCTCATCTCAGCAGAGGTCATTAAAGAGTTGGGATTGTCGACAACACCACACCCGCAACCATACAACATCGGGTGGCTTCTCCAAGGCCGAGATCTCTGTGTCATCCAACAATGTCGATTGTCATATGACATCCAGCCCTTCAAGGACAAGGTATTATGTGATGTTTCCCCACTGGATGTCTATGATTTTCTCTTGGGCTAGACATATATGTGGAAGTGCCATGTTGTTTATGAGTCTTGACCCCGTAGTGTCATTGTTATTTTGGGGGGTCATCTCTATAGAATACCAGAGGTAGCTCCAATTATTGCTCCACCTAAAAAGTGTCGCAAGGTAGTATCTCATACTGCAAAATTTAGCTTCTTCACAATCTGTTCAAAAGGAGAATAGAAGGACACTGCAACCACTACAACCTTGCCCCAAGCACCTTCTATCCAACAGAAGCAGGTCGACAAGGCTGCAAAAAAGCACAAATATTCCTTCTGCACACTGTCCTCTCATGCATCTCAACTTGTTGAATAGCCTCAACCTCAACAGGTTCTTGAAATACTTCCACAAACTGAGCAACGCGATGTCTCCAGCAATACATGCAGCTCATCAAGATGTAGATCCAACAAATGCTTTTCCCTCTCCCCTGAGAACTAAATGCAATGGATACCATTGATTCCTATGGAGGGAGAATTGATCTAGGTGGATATCGGTGTCCACCCACCTTTTTTGACTAGATCAAAACAATTTCCTGACAATTTTGGCCATTTACTATTTTTAGCAGGTTTTAACTTTCGAGGCTATTTTGAGGGCCTAAATGAAGGTTTTTGAAGATAGAGGTTCTTAATGGTATCTAAAGGAGTGATTGAGCCCCCAAAATTAATCTCCTTGATGATACCTTTCCAACAAGTTGTCATACGCCTAAAATGGATATCGTATGCAAAAGTTACGACCCCGGGAAGTTGATGTATTATCTTACCCAAATGGGGCCCATATAACTTTTGGCGCTTCATCTCCTAGGGTTATGTTTTTGGATGTCTAGGGTTTTTGGCATTCCTGTTTATTGTAAAAAGGCATTCAGAGCCTCATTGTACTCATCTTCTTGCGAATGCGAGTAGCCGTCACATCTCTTCTCAGAGATAAGCCACCACCATTCTAGCGAGTCTTTCACTCTGTATTTTTAGAGTCTCTATACATTTCTTTCATTAATAGAAATCATGTGTTACTATATCTCTGTGTTTATGGTTTCATCTATGATATATTTCTGTTATATTATTGAATATCTATGATATCTCTCTACATTTGTTTATTATATCTTCGATCTCATTTTGTGCCGAAAATAATCCGGATCAGTGGTATCAGAGCTGGCTATTCTTGATCATTTTTTTTAGTGCATGTCCCTAACGAGGTCCAAGTATAGCAAGTTGGGTCTCAAGCTTGTCTCTCTTGAGGATAATCACTCTCACACACCCAAGAAACCCTCAATGGTAGAAGAAAATAAAAATGATGGAGCAGACGATCCTATCAGTCTATTGCTTGAGCAAGCTCTCACGCGACAGAGGGACGAAATGATGGAGAATTTTTCCCACATCCTTCAATGCCTGCCGATAGAAACAAGTGCATCTTCATCAAGTAGCCACTTTGGAGGCACCTTGCCTTTCAAGGTACAAGTTAATTTTGATATTCCTGTATTTGAAGGATAGATAGATGCATAATTCCTAAACAAATGGTTAAATATGCTAGAAGGTTGTTTCTCTGTTCACAAATTTTTCGACAAAGAAAAGATCACCTTCGCACTCCGTAAAGCTCTCCCCCATGTCAAACATTGGTGGGAATATTATTGGGAGCATAGTTCCATAGAGGAGTCTGAAATATATGGGGCCAATCCCACTTGGGATTGTTTTGTGGATGCAATAAAGGAACAGTATTACCCTTTTGGAAACTATGAGGACCAGTACATGAGATGGACCACATTGCGGCAAGAGAGGGGCCAAGTAGTTCTGAAGTTCACCAATACCATCCATACCTTGCGCATCAATTTCGGTATCAAATACTTCGAGCGACATTTGGTTTTGAAATACGGTGTGGATCTACATAGATACACCTAGACTAAAATGGATTTTCTGGACATCTCATCACACAGTGCTTCTTATCGATTTTCTCTTAAAATCGAGCAGAAATTCAAGCACCAGAACAAACGGGATTTCAGATCTGTAAATCCAAAACAACCAAAGTATGACACAGACAACCCTAACAAACAGTATCCCGAAAACCAGTCCAAGAAACAGGAAAAGAAGGGTCGCAGGAAGACAAAGAAGGACACCAGAAAATGGTGCAATTTCCACAAAATCCCCTGGCACAACACCGATGAATGTCGCTGAAAATAGTAATTGGTGACCGAGATCAAAGACAAGGAGATGAACCCTAATTCAGAATCTGATTCTGAAAATACTGTTAAAAGATAGATCATTGATGCAGACTCCACTGCTATTGTCGCAACTGCAACAATTCAACCAGAAGAACCAACAGATTCCGAAGAGGGGAAGTGCCTTTTTCATTCACATATGTGGGTGAAGGGTACCCTGCTACATTGTATTGTTGATAGCAGAAGCTAGAAGAACCTCATTGTTCACGTTCAAACGGTCACCAGGTGAGCAAATAGAGAGCGCTTGCATACCCTGTTGGGTTTAGCAGGGCAGAACAGCTGTGGAGCATGGGGTTAAAGAAACATAACAAACTACAATCTAACATGAACTGAAAACAAATAAAACTGTGAAAAAAGAAACAACAAATATCAAACACAAAACACAGGTGTCACCAATGGTTTCAGGCAGGTGTATTAATGAAACTGGAGCACACTGAAGGAAGGGACCAGAGGCTCCTTCTCCCTCCAACGGAAGGCTCTTTGGGGCCCTCACACAGTTTGCTTTCCTTACAAATGAGAAGAACTGAGCATAACAGTGAAAGAACTCTCGGTGATGCAGTTGATGGGTCATTGTTAAAGGATGAGCCCTTAAACCATCTGAACAACATAACAGTGCTTAGAATTCCTTGCCAAAATAGTGTATCCTCACGGCTTTTTATAGCAACTCCTCGGGCGGTCACGTAACCTTCTCCAAGTGTGAACAGGGACCCTTTTAGGGTTTATTTAGGTCATTAACCCGTCGATTTTACGGATCCGGCTCTGATTTGAGAGTCAAATCAACTTGGGAGCCGGTCCATAGGCGGTTGGGAAGCCGACCTATTCAATTAATGTGTCGTTTTAGCAGATGCACAGGTTTTTGTGTTGACAGCCGCGCGTCGAGCGCGCATGTGCGAATAACACATTTTTTTTCCACGCATGCGCGCGCGCACCACACTGCTGTAAAGCGCCCTTCAATTTTTGGTTACTTTGTATAGTTTTTGGCCCTTCTGGAGTGATGTGAAATTAATTCAGTGCCATGAATGACTTCATTGCTGTTTTGATGATGCGGAGTTCTTGTCGC
>JZKD02S1928167.1:310217-321062 GCA_000966675.3 Picea glauca | reverse complement strand
TAGCTTTGTTGACATGTGGGCATGTATGGGCCCATTACAAGAATGTGTTTGAAAAAATGAAACTAAGAGGGGTCTCGAAAGATCCGTTGTCCTCTCCTAAAAGTTTTGAATTTTTTGTTAAAGGGAGATAAGATCGTTTTCACAATCTTTTTCTGATTCTCAAGATCGCTTGATGGCGCGAGAGAAGAGCATACTCAAGATTGTTACTTGCAACTTCTAGTCCCAAATGTGAGTTTAGATGTGATTACAATTTGATGTTCAACTTAGATTATAAATCAAAGCAAGCCATCCACGTGGAAAAAATTAAATAAGGGAAAAATGATTTTTATCCACCTAAGTGCCTATGTTTGTTTGACTATCCCCTTTTATAAGTTGAGGGGTCTAAGTGGTGCAGTATTTAGAGAATGCATAACATCATTCTTGAGAAGGAAACTGACTTTCCCCACATCCAAAACCTTACAATGAAAAATTTAGAGCGAATGCGCGGCTTTTACTGTAGACAGAGGCACATGCGGTGCCTGCGCGTGGAAAAGAGACTGTAATTCCAGCGCATGCGTGCGAGACGCACATCTGTGGGGTGGAATACCCGCACATCCGTGGCCAGTTACTGAGAAAGAAACTCCGGATGGATTTCTCTCAATTCTCCTATGAATCGACCGGTTAGTAGGTCGGCGGAGGTCGGTTTGTGTCCCTGCAAGTTAATAAAACCAAAAGGAAAGCAAATAAAACCCAAATGAGGGAGGATTTGATACCTAAATCCCCAGCGGAGTCGCCAGTTTGTTCGCGTTCAAATGGTCACCAGGTGAGAAAATAGAGAGCGCTTGCATACCCTATTGGGTTTAGCAGGGCAGAATAGCTGTGGAGCATGGGGTTAAAGAAACAAAACAAACTACAATCTAACATGAACTGAAAACAAATAAAACTACGAAAAAAGAAACAACAAAGATCAAACACAAAACACAGGTGTCACCAATGGTTTCAGGCAGGTGTATTAATGAAACCGGAGCACGCTGAAGGAAGGGACCAGAGGCTCCTTCTCCCTCCAACGGAAGTCTCTTTGGGGCCCTCACACAGTTTTCTTTCCTTACAAATGAGAAGAACTGAGCATAGTAGTGAAAGAACTCTTGGTGATGTAGCTGATGGGTCATTGTTAAAGGATGAGCCCTTAAACCATCTGAACAACATAACAGTGCTTAGAATTCCTTGCCAAAACAGTGTATCCTCACGACTTTTTATATCAACTCCTCGGGCGGTCACGTAACCTTCTCCAAGTGTGAACAAGGACCCTTTTAGGGTTTATTTAGGTCATTAACCCGCCAATTTTACAGATCCGGCTCTGATTTGAGAGTCAAATCAACTTGGGAGCCGGTCCATAGGCGGTTGGGAAGCCGACCTATTCAATTAATGCATCATTTTAGAAGATGCGATGGTTTTTGTGTTGACATCCATGCGTCGAGCGCACATGCACGAATAACACGTTTTTGTCCCGCGCATGCGCGCGTGCACCACACTGTTGTAAAGTGCCGTTCAATTTTTGGTTACTTTGTATAGTTTTTGGCCCTTCTGGAGTGCTGTGAAATTAATTCAGTGACTTGAATGACTTCATTGCTGTTTTGATGATGCGGAGTTCTTGTCGCCATGTGCAGACGAGATTTTAGTGATAACACTCATCTTAGTAGAGGTCGTCAAACAGTTGGGATTGTTGAAAACACCACACCTGCAACCATACAACATCAAGTGGCTTCGCCAAGGATGAGATCTCCATGTCAATGAGTAATGTCAACTATCATACGACATCCAACCCTTCAAGGATGAGGTATTATGTGATATTTCCCCACTGGATGTCTGTGATGTTCTCTTGGGCTAGCCATATATGTGGAAGTGCCATGTTGTTTATGAGTCTCGACCCCGTAGTGTCATTGTTACTTTGGGGGGTCATCTCTACAGAATACCAGAGGTAGTTCCAACTATTGTTCCACCTAAAAAGTGTCACAAGGTAGTATCTCATACTGCAAAATTTAGCTTCGTCACAATTTGTTCAAAAGGAGAACATAAGGACACTGCAACCACTACAGCCTCTCCCCAATCACCTTCTATCCAACAGAAGCAGGTCGACAAGGTTGTAGAAAAGCACAAAGATTCCTTCTGCACACCGTCCTCTCATGCATCTCAACTTGTTGAACAGCCTCAACCTCAACAGGTTCTTGACATACTTCCACAAACTGAGTAGCGCGATGTCTCCAGCAATACAAGCAACTCACCAAGATGTAGATCCAACAAACGCTTTTCCCTCTCCCCTAGGAACTCATTGCAATGGAGACCATTGCTTCCTAAGGAGGGAGGATTGATCTAGGTGAATATCGGTGGCCACCCACCTTTTTCGACTGGCTCAAAACAATTTTCTAGCAATTTTGGCCATTTATTATTTTCAACACGTTTTAACTTCCAGGGCCATTTTGAGGGCCTAAATGAAGTTTTTTGAGATAAAGGTTTTGAATTCCATTGGAAGGAATTAATTATCCCCCAAAATGAATCTTCTCGACGATACCTTTCCAACGAGCTATCATATGCCTAAAATGGAGATCGTATGCAAAAGTTACGACCTCGGGAAGTTGATATACTAACTTACCCAAACGGGGCCCACATGACTTTTGGCACTTCATCTCCTAGGGTTATGTTTTTGGATGACTAGGGTTTTTGGCATTCATGTTTATTGTAAAAATGCCTTCATAGCCTCATTGTACTCATCTTCTTGTGAATGCAAGTAGTCGTCACATCTCTTCTCAGAGATACGCTGCCACCATTCTAGCGAGTCTTTCACTCTATATTTTTACAGTCTCTGTACATCTCTTTCATTAATAGAAATTGTGTGTTACTGTATCTCTGTGTTTATGGTTGCATCTCTGATATATTTTTGTTATATTATTTAATATCTATGATATCTCTCTGCATTTGTTTATTATATCTCTGATGTCATTTCGTGCCGAAAATAATTCGGATCAGTGGTATCTGAGCAGGCTGTTCTTGATCATTTTTTCAGTGCATGTCCCCGACAAGGTACGAGTATATCAAGTTGGGTCTCGAGCTTGTCTCTCTTGAGGAAAATCGCTCCCACACACCCAAGAAACCCTCAATGGCGGAAGAAAATAAAAATGATGGAGCATACGATCTTATCAGTCTGTTGCTTAAGAAATCTCTCATGCGACAGAGGGATGAAATGATGGAGAATTTTTCCCACATCCTTCAACGCCTGCTGATAGAAACAGGTGCATCTTCATCAAGAAACCACTTTGGAGGAACCTTTCCTTTCAAGGTACAAGTTAATTTTGATATTCCTGTATTTGAAGGACATATAGATCTATAATTCCTAAACAAATGGTTAAATTTGCTAGAAGGTTATTTCTCTGTTCACAAATTTTCTGACAAAGAAAAGATCACCTTCACACTCCTTAAATCTCTCCCCCATGTCAAACATTTGTGGGAATATTATTGGGAGCATAGTTCCATAGAGGAGTCTAAAATATATGGGGCCGATTCCACTTGGGATTATTTTTTGGATGCGGTAAAGGAACAGTATTACTCTGTTGGAAACTATGAGGAACAGTACATGAGATGGACCACAATGTGGCAAGAGAGAGGCCAAGCAGTTCCGTAGTTCACCAATACCTTCCATATCTTGCACACCAAGATGGGTATCAAAGACTCCAAGTGACATTTGGTTCTGAAATACGGTGGGGCTCTACATAGATACATCTAGACTGAAATGGATTTTCTGGACATCTCATCACTTGGTGCTGCTTATCGATATGTTGTTAAAATCGAGCAGAAATTTAACCACCAGAACAAACGAGATTTCAGATTTGTAGATACACAACAATCAAAGTATGACAAAGTCATCTCTAACAAACAGTCTCCCAAAAACAATCCAAGATATAGGAAAAGAAGGGTTACGTGAAGACAAAGAAGGACACCTGAAAATGGTGTGATATCCACAAAAGCCCCTGGCACAACACCGATGAATTTCGCTCAAAATAGTCATTGGTGGTCGATATCAAAGACAAGCAGCCGAACCCTGATTCAGAATCTGATTATGAAAATACTAGTAAAGGACAGATCATTGATGCAGACCACACTGCTATTGTTGCAACCGCAACATTTCAACCAGAAGAATCCTCAGATCTCGAAGAGGGGTAGTGCCTTTTTCATTCACATATGTGGGTAAAGGGGACCCCACTGCATTTTATTGTTGATAGTGGAAGCCAGAAGAACCTCATCTCAGCAGAGGTCATCAAACAGTTGGTATTGTCGACAACACCACATCTGCAACCATACAATATCAGCTGGCTTCGCCAAGGATGAGATCTTCATGTCAGCCAACAATGTCGATTGTCATATGACATCCATCCCTTCAAGGACGAGTTATTATGTGATTTGTCCCCATTGGATGTCTGTGATGTTCTCTTGGGCCAGCCATATATGTGGAAGCACCATGTTGTTTATGAGTCTCGACCCTGTAGTGTCATTGTTACTTTGAAGGGTCATCTCTACAGAATACCAAAGGTAGTTCTGACTATTGTTCCACCTAAAACGTGTCACAAGGTAGTATCTCATACTGCAATATTTAGCTTCTTCACAATCTTTTCAAAAGGAGAACAAAAGGACACTACAACCACTACCACCTTGCCCCAATCATATTCTATCCAACAGAAGCAGGTCGACAAGGATGAAGCAATGCACAAATATTCCTTCTGCACACCATCCTCTCATGTAACTCAATTTGTTGAACAACCTCAACCTCAACAGGTTCTTGACATACTTCCACAAATTAAGCAGCGCGATGTCTCCAACAATACAAGCAGCTCACCAAGATGTAGATCCATCAAATGCTTTTCACTCTCCCCCGGGAACTCAACGCAATGGAGACCATTGCTTCCTAAGGAGGGAGGATTGATCCAGGTGGATATCGGTGGCCACCCACGTTTTATGACTAGCTCAAAATAGCTTTTTGGCAATTTTGGCCATTTACTATTTTTAGCAGGTTTTAACTTCTGGGGCCATTTTGAGGGCCTAAATGAAGGTTTTTGAGATCAAGGTTCTCAATTACAGTTGAATGCATCATTGAGCCCCCAAAATTAATATCCTCTATGATACCTTTCCAATGAGCTATCATACGCCTAAAACAGATATCGTATGCAAAAGTTACGACCCCTGGAAGTTGATGTACTAACTTACCTAAACGGGGCCCACATGACTTTTGGCACTTCATCTTCTAGGGTTATGTTTTTGGATGTCTAGGGTTTTTGGCATTCCTATTTATTGTAAAAAGGACTTCAAAGCCTCATTGTACTCATCTTCTTGTGAATGCGAGTAGCCATCACATCTCTTCTCAGAGATAAGCTGCCACCATTCTAGCGAGTCTTTCACTCTGTATTTTTACAATCTTTGTACATTTCTTTCATGAATGGAAATCGTGTATTATTGTATCTCTGTGTTTATGGTTTCATCTCTGATATATTTCTGTTATATTATTGAATATCTATGATATCTCTGTGCATTTATTTATTATATCTTCGATCTCATTTCGTGTCAAAAATAATCCATATCATTTGTGCTATGTCCTTCCATATTCTTTTGTCTCATCTCCTTCGACAACAAATATGAGACGACTTCCTCAATATTCAAGGAAGTGGTATTACTACCTATGGCCACAACCAGACTATCCCACGAGTCTCGTAAAGAACACAGTAAACTGATACATGTATCTTCATCTGAAATTTTAATCTCAACATATACTAACTAACTTGCCACAGTATTGAAGGTGTTCTAATGCTCTGCAACCGAGTCTCCATCTCTCATCCTCAGGTTATACAACTTATTTCTCAGGAATATTTTATTCACTAGGGACTGAGACTGATACAACTTCCCCAACTTTTCCCATAAATCCTTGGTTGTAGCTTCCTCTAACACATTCAATAATACTGAATTGGAGAGACACAGTCGGATTGTGCTCTTTTCCTTCTGATCCAACTTTTTCCAGTCATCTGTTGAAGTTCCTGTAGTTGCAATACCTGGATATACCATGATCCACTGATCTATGTCCACCAATAGATATTCCATCTTGAGCTTCCACAACTCAAAAATTTTCCCATTAAACTTCTCGATCTCCAGCTTCGAATTTATTGTCATTTCTTTTCAGTTGAAAAATCAATACCACAGATATTCCACTATAACAAGGCTTATCATAGTCCCGAGCCAAACCCTTGACCACAAAGGCATCCCCCTGAAGCCAATAAAGCTATGATACCAAATGTATATTCTAACCTTGTACAATATCTACTGCAAAAAAATATTCAGAAAAAGAACAGAAAGGATACAATGGAAAATACAAACATTACACAGAGATTTTTCCCTTGGAAACCCAAACCGAGAAAACCAATATATTCTATATTCATTCATGTGTAATACATTGTTTACAATAGAATATACATATAGGAGCCAACGGCATCCAAAAACCTAACTCAATGACCTGGATTAGTCCAAAACCCTTATTCCTTAACCGAAAATAGAAAACCATCGACAAAAACCATGTGCCGAAAAACCACCTAAATACATGACACATTTCTCGAGGAAGAAATTTTTTTTCCCCAGACAGGTGACATTTTTCCCGAGGTAGGTGACACTACTTCTCGTGCAAAGAATATAAAACATAAACAACAATTTCTTCCTTCATTTCATTCTCAAAATAATCTTGATGGGTGGTATCAAAGCAGTCTGCTCCTTGTCATTTTTAGTGCATGTCCCCACATAAGCCAGGGTATAGAGAGTTGGGTCTAGATATTGTTTATATTGAACAAATCCACTATCACAATCCCAAGAAACCTCCCATGGTGGAATAAAAGAGGGACGATATGGTAGAAGATCCTTTCAAACTATTACTTGAGGAAGCCCTTGCGTGACAGAGTAATGAGATGATGGATAATTTCACCCAGATCTTTCGATGGATGTCAAAAACAACATAAGAACCTTGAACTAGTAGTCACTTCATAGGTGTGACGCCCTTTAAGGTACAAGTTAACTTTTATATTCTTTTATTTTAAGGCCATATAAATTTCGATGCTTTGGAAAAATGGTTAATTTTTCTAGGGGGTTATTTCTCTATCCAAAAAAATTTCAAATAGTGAAAAATTCACCTTTTCACTCCTTAAGGCCCTTCCCCATATCATAGATTGGTGGGAGACTTAATATCAAAAAAAATGTCGAGGAAGAGTCTATTATTTTTGGGCCAGGACCCACTTGAGCGACTTTTCTTGATTCCCTCAAGGAAAAATATTAACTTGTTGTAAATTATGATGACCAATACATGACATGGACCACACTACGCCAAGAGAGGGGGAAAATGGTGTTGGAGTTCACAAATACCTTCTATACCTTTCACACCAATATGGGTATAAAATACTTCAAGTGACATCTGATCCTAAAATACCATGGGGATCTACACAGGTATATTCAAACCAAAATGGATCTTATGGACATCTCGTCATTGGGAGTTGCTTATCAATATGTTGTCAAAATCGAGCAGAAATGTAAGTAGAAGAAAAAGAGGGAGTTCAGGTATACAAATACACAACAGCCAAAGTGTTGTAAGGGTGTCACTAAGTCCCATTCCAAAGGACATAGAAAGGATGGTCAACCCCAATATAACCATCCCAAGACCCCAATAAAGAAGGGTACTGTGAAGTCGAAGGACACTGGAAAGTGGTGTGAGTTACACAAAATCCCTTGGCACAATACTGATGAATGTCACTCCAAAGAGTCATTTTTGGCTGAGATGAATTCCCAAGGGTTAGATGATGACTCATACTTTGATTCATAACTGGAAAAGGGAAAGTGAATCATTGACACATAACCTAGTGTCACCATTGCTACTACAAAAGTCTAGCCAGAGTAACCCAAGGAGCTTGAATAAGGGGAGTGCCTATTCCACTCAGAGAAGTGGGTGAAGGAGACCCCACTCCATTTAATTGTTGATAGTGGTAGATAGAAGAAATGATCTCAATAGAGGTTTCCAATAGGTTCAACCTAACAACAATGTTTCATCCTTATCCATACAACATTGATTGGCTCAGCCAGGGGTGGGACATCTGCATCAACCAACAATGTCGCCTACACTACAACATCAAACCTCCAAAGATAAGGTATTATGTGATGTTTCCCCCCTTTTAGTTTGTGATGTTTTGTTAAGACAACCATATATGTGCAAGTGTCATGTTTTTTATGAATCTAGGCCCCATAGTGTCATTGTTACTTTGGGAGATCATCTCTATAGGGTACTGGAGGAAGTCCCAAAGGATACAATCTCTTTGATCTTTGTGAAGCAGTGCAAAAAGGTGGTCTCTCATACCGAGAGATTTTTCCTCTTTATTGTTCAATCAGAAGGTGAATGGAAGGTCACTGCAACCATCACAACCTTTTCACAAGGTCTCTCTACACAATAGTGATAGGTGGAAAATATAGTAGAGAAATACAAAGACATATTCACCTCACCTACTGGTGTTTTTGTGCACTGCCGAGTAAATCACTAAATTTATTTGACACACTATTCTCCTCTTCCTAATGATCATGTGTATAGGAATTCTCTTATGGTGAATGAAGAAATCAATTGTTAGATCCAAGAGCTAATTTTGAAGGGCCACATCATAGAAATATCCTCACCTTGCAGGATTCAAATTTTTCTGGTATAGAAGAAGGACGAGACATGGAGACTTTGTATTTATTAAATATCCCTAAACAAGATCACAATCAAGAACCAATACCCAATTCCCTGGATTGATGATATTCTCGATCAGCTCAAGGGAGCCAAGTTTTTCAATAAGATTGATCTAAAGTTGGTCTATCACCTGGTGTCTATTGAACAAATTAATGTGTGGAAGATAGCCTTCGAGTCTAAAGAAGGTCTCTTTGAGTGGTTGGTTGTGTCTTTCGACTTGACTAACTCCTCTACCACATTCACATGGATGATGGATGATATATTACAATCATTCACAAACTCCTTTTTGGTTGTATATTTGGATGATATCCTCATCTTCAACAAAACCTCAGAGGAACATTTGGAGCATATTTAGAAGGTCTTGGGCACCCTGCGACACCACAAGTTATATTTCAATTTAGAGAAATGTCCCTTCAACATAAAGAGAAAAAAATATTTGGGATACATCGTGGATGAGGAGGGTGTACATGTGGATCCAGAAAAGATCCAATCCATCCATGATTGGTCGGCCTCAAAGACAATGACCGAGCTCCGTAGCTTCTTGGACCTCACCAACCTCTACCATCGGTTTATGTTGGGGTTCTCTCATATTGATTAGGCCCTAAGCTAGGTGACCAAGGGTGGAGTGAAGGTCAAGTTTGTGTGGTCTGTACCCCAACATAAATCATTCAAGGATTTGAAATATTGCCTCCGCTCAACACCAGTCCTTATTCTTCCATACCTACAACATCAATTTTATATTGAGACAAATGCTTTAGATTATGATGTCAGTGCAGTCCTCACTCAACATGGGAATCCATTAGCCTATCATAGTGAAACTCTATTTGATACTATTCATAGATACCCCACCTACAATAAAGAGATGTACTCCATTTTTCATCCATGTCGACAGTGGAAGAATTGCATTTTGGCGAAGGAAATGATCATCCACATTGATCAGAGGCCTCTACAATTCATACAGACAAAAGTAAAGTTACATAATGACCGTCATCAAAAGTGTTCCATGTACCTGCAACAATTCCACTTGAATATCAAGTACAATAAGGGTAGCACCAACCATGTCACAGATTGCCTCAGCCAACCCCTGGTGGAAGCACTAACCACAATTATCAAGTCCTATGGACATGAGACATCTGAATGGCCACAATTATAAAATAATGACTTTGACTTTTCTACTTCCTATCAGAAATTTAGCACAGAAAAACAATTATATACTTTCATATTGAGGATGTATTTCTATTCAATATAAGTCATATTTTTGTTCTTTCGAGTGAGCATGAAAAGTTGATCTGGAAATCTCATTACAGTCGAGGAGAGAGATATTTTGGTGTAGATAAAATAATGGTAGTACATAATGGTCGAAGCTTCAACAATATGTTCACAAGTACATAATATCTTGCACTACTTGTGCCATTTCCGAACTCGTCGTTAAGAAACAAGGGCTATACACCCCTCCGCCTATTCTGGATAGGCCTTGGGAATCCATCTCCATGGACTACATGTCTGGTATGCCTTCAACCAAGCATGGGAATGACTATGTCTTCATGGTCATTGATTGATTCTCTAATATAGCATTTTTGGCACCCTACAAGAAGAGCATCACAACCAAGGCCACCGCCAAGATATTCTTTAGACATGTTTGGGTTCATTTTGGGCTTCCACACACTATTATCGCCAATCAATATAATAGTTACCTAATCATTTTTTGATCCATCCTACGGTTGTTGATGGACACTAAGCTAACAAAGTCGACTTCCTTCCACCCATAGACTCATGGAAAAACAGAGGTAATCAACAAGTTGGCTGTCCATATCATGAGGATGTACAATTCCAAACATCCACACACATGGGATGAGAGACCTCCTTATGTTAAACATAGATACAATAGAGCCCTCCATATCTCTATTGGCCACAACCCTTTTTAGGTGTTCTCGGGGTTCCAAACATTGTCCCCCATTGATGTTGTAATGTCCCCCACCTCTTAGAGAGGTAATGAGGAGACTCAGTGGCCTGGGAACCCCCACTAGGTCATAGTCTCACACTGAAGGGGGGGGAAAAGTCAAGAAGTTAAAAGTTAT
>JZKD02S1928167.1:261895-272536 GCA_000966675.3 Picea glauca | reverse complement strand
TATGGTTGCATCTCTGATATATTTCTGTTATATTACTGGATATACGCGATATCTCTGTGCATTTCTTTATTATATCTCCGTTCTCATTTCGTGCCGAAAATAATCCGGATCACCAGTGAGAGGGGGGGAATATATCATGAACATAACCCTAATTTTCCATCCCTTTAGGTTATGAGGGATGCCTCCTCTATGGTAGACCTTGCCTATCCCTAAAAAGTGGGGATTTCCTATTAAGGTGAGAATGATAGGTTATCCTATTTGTTATGCCAATCTCCATTACATGCCTTGGGATTTGGGAAAGTACATATTGTGTGATAACATTTTTGGTGTCGCTACCAGGGAACATAGAGTCAATCTTCCTCAAATGAAATTTTTTTGGTAAGCCTTTATCCAAAGCCTTCATTTCACAAAGCTTACCTAGAGACTCCATTGAGGATGATCTCCTCATCACTTTAATAATACCAAGGATATTTTTTGGTGACTCCATTAATGATGACCCATAGTAGACATCAATACACACCTTATTATCCTATGGTTCCTATTGTTCCCATGGCCCCTCCTAAATGGGCCCCTGAAGAACTCTTCGACCCTTTAGACTTGGAAAATATCAAAGGGGGATTACATGATCTCCATAAATATGTCTATTCATGGATACCCAATTTTTCTAGAGAATCTAGTGCTTATAGTAACACACATTAGACCAAATTTTGTTAGAGATATGACTTCCATCAGTTTGGGAAAGAACATCCTGACACATTCATGAAAAATTTATTTGCCTCACTTACTAGATATGCTAGAAAATGGAGCACTAACCTCCCAAGAAAAATCCTCACAACCTGTGAATATTTAGAACAAGTTTTCCTACAAAGATGGGGTGTCATGGAAGATATGGCCTCCCTTATTCCCAATATATCAAAATTTGAAAACCAAATGAAGAAGCTGTTAGAGAATTTAATGACATATTTAATACCTTACTTGGTTGAATTGATTCCAAATTTTTACTAGAGAGCGCTATTCATGGACAATACCTCAATTCTTTTGAAGGAAAATTCCAATCCCTCCTGAGGAACCAATTGCATACAAACCTCAAGGAAGAACAAGATGGTTCTTGATGGATTGAAGAAAGTCTCAAATGGAGTGATCCCATTTCCCAGGTCAATGTTCTTCATGACCAAGATGATATCTTATGGTTCAATGAGGAAAACATGGAAGAACAAGAACATGATTTCCCATAAATACTGGAGGTAAACAATGAGATTAAGTTGGATACTCTCCCTAATGGAATTGGTACTTGGAAGAAGGGATTTTCAAACATGAAAGATGCCTTGATTTTTTCAAAATAACATGAACCCCATGAGGATCTAGGTGCCCCTGAGAATATTTTTGAAGATTGGGAGTGTTAGAACATAAGGATGTGTAGGGGGTCAAAACACCTTGGTTTTTTTTTGTTTTGAGTCATAGGGTTTTTTAAGTCTTATACTTTGGGTCATTTTGTATGTCATAACTCAAATTGTTTGTTTTTGTAAGCATAATATTGTTTTAGTCTTAGTTTAGAACCTTTATGTCATGAGATTATTCATCATGATAAGAATAATGGTCCTTATGAGTCACACTCTTGGTATTAAACATCATCACCATGACATGTTCTATCTCAAAATTGCACACAAGTTCTCATTATTTCACTTTTAAACTATTTAGATGTCAATTCAAAGGTCAGGTTTATTTTCTTCCAACTCACCTAAAAGTTTTTAGCGTACTGAGAAGTACCTCTTGCACTTATCTTTCATCATTACAATCTAGAAACGTGTCAAGGGTAATTTTGTGGTTTTCAGCGCTTTCGTTCACTTGGATTTTCAAGTATTAGGTCACAGAAAACTCTAACAGATTCCTTGAAGCACACAACTGGAATTTTGAATTGGCGATGCGAGCCGACACTGTGAACTAGCTAAATGAGACTTTTCAAGTTTGAATTCTTTTCTCTAAGACCATCTCAGGTTCACAAAGCACCAACATCAAATCCAGAGGTATCAGGTATTCCTTGATGATCTTCATGTTGTTTAAAGGTTGACAAAGGATTTAATGTTGTTTTGAATTACTGGCGCTACGAACTGTTAAAGTCCATTTGTTTCCAACTCTCAAACCCACTGATATGGTGCTCTAAACATATTCCCACTAGCCAAACCTATTATATTAATCTCACCTCATCATTTATTTTGCAAACAAGCCAGTTGTCCCACTGATATCTCAACACTGCAAACTTCCTAATTTAACTCTGCATCACCATTATGCACTACGAATTGGCGCTGTGAATCCTCTGTTTTTAGACTCTCAAAACCACCGTCTTCTGAAATTATTCTAAGACCCAGTATTAACCACTTGTATGAGATCTCTATCCAAATGAGGAAAATGGTTAATCCTTTATAGAACCAATCTTAATCTCATACCATATTGGTGTTGGGAACTGATACTAGTGTTGTTAAAACCTTGTTTTAACAGAGAAATTTCACATATCTTCATTTTTACTAAATATCTCGGTGGTTGTCCCTCTTATCTTTCCTTTTGAAGTTTGCTCCATTTTATACCACTACTGTGTATAAGTGTTTAGACAAGTTTAACTCTTGGTAAACAAGCTTTGTCATCAAACCCTTATTTTCCTATTTACCCTATTTTTTACATACCAACTGTTATAAGAATTTACAAGAGGTGTTTTTCAAACAGTGACTATGGAGAGTAAACAAAACATGAAGGATCAAAAAGGGGGATATATTGTGAGGAATGAACCATACGATATGAAACTCATTAACTCTGAACCATTTTCCTGGGAATCTTTTTAGGGGGTGGGTTGTCCTAATTTATTTCAAAATATGTAGAGAGGACATCCTGAAGTGGCCAAAGAGTTTGTAATTAATTTTAATGGGACAAAAACTAAAGTGGGGATGTTGGATTTCGACATTTCAGAGAATTCTACCTCTGTTGCAATAGAGATACCTGAATATGGTGAGAAATTGTTTAAATCCATGTCATTAAACTCTTCCTTCTCAAAATAATTCCTCAAGCCAGAATATCAAGAAGAAAACTCAACTAAAGGAGTACCCAGAAGTCACTTGCTAGATGTTTTGACAAGATGATCAGGGTCATCCAGAGGTACTTCACATGTGAAGGAAGGTTCAATATGGTATACCAATACCACATCAGATTACTGTTACACTTCACAATAAAAGAAGCCATGAACCTTCCATTCTATCTTTTCATGAGTATTGGTAAGATGTCAGACAGAGTCCAGGGTAAGTCAAAGCAGGTAGATACCAGTGTTTTTCACTCTGGTCTTATCAAAATGTTAGTAATGGAAGAGCTAAGGAATGCTAACACCGACTAGGAAACTTTCCTAACTACATCAAATTTCCAATTATATATTTCTCCTACACCACAATCCAAAATACAAACTCCTATCCATGTTGAGAGGACTGTGTATTCAGATTCAAGAAAGAACAAGAGGGTCACTAGGAGTGATAAATATTTCAGGGTTATTGATGAGAAAGAAATAAATGGTCCTTCACAACCTATAGATAGAGAAATTTCACCTGTGTGAGATATTATTCCCATGGATATTACTTTAAGAAAACTGAGAATCTTGAAAGGTAAAAATCTTGTCTTTTCGCCACCATTTGTTGCATACAAAGTCAAACCAAAAAGGCCCTTTACTAGGCCAACAACCAAGCAACATTTCCTCATGAAGGATGATACATAAGATACTTCAGTCCCAAAAAAAGACAAATTCCAGTATTTTAAGAATCCCACATAGTTTATTGGCATCAACACTCCTCAACATGAAAGCAACCCTACCTTCAAAATGCTAAGGAGGCAACTCAAGGAAGAAAGAGTTGAAATTGACAAATTGAAGAAAGAATATTTGGGTTCCAGGATAAAGATAAAGGAGATGTTGGATATGTATGGGGATACAATTGATAAGGAAAGGTTCCTGGCTAAGAGGTTTTTTCCCCTTCACAGGCAACTCAAGAATGTCTACAGGCATAATAGAACCCACCAAGATGAAATTAGAAAATTGAAAGAACAGTTACAACCTTTCATGGAAGAAGTGGCAAAGAGAAACTTAGAAATGCTAGCCAAGGTGGATAACAAAAGAATTTCCAGGAAAAAAAAAATATAAATACAAATGATCTTACAAAACCAACACCATTTTTGTCAAAGTTTTATGTTGCATGCTTTTGCAACATTTAATGATGGTTATGAGTTTTGAGCTAGACATAGAATTTTTGTGATTTTCTCCAAGGATACATCAAGATAATGAGTTTGTTTCATGTCTGGATTCATGGTATAAGTTTTAAGGTTTGAATCTTTTAAAAAATAAAAACAAGATGCTACATGAAATTTCACAACGCCTGGAATCATTGGCTCTATGAACTGGTTGTTTCAGGGAGGTTTTCAACATTGAGTTGCGAACTCAGTTTTTGAATTTTTTGGAGGGAAAGGAAATTTCCAACTATCAAAGCAAGCTCGTACCAGAACTCAGAGGATCAGTTTCACTTTGGAAGGCCATTTTCCTCAAGTAAATGCAAAGTTAAGGACATATCATCAAGTTATTGAAGATTGTTGCATACGTTGCCAACATTTTCCTTTAAAATAAAAATTGGTTGTTTTTCTGGTTGTACACCTATTTCCACACTTCCCTTAGGTATGGAATCCTATGGGGAAGTTAAGGGACATATCGTAAAGCTGGATTTTGATAAGTATAGTTATTTAAAGGGCATTGTAAGAGTGAAAAGGGTTCAAATGGTGTTAGAGAAGGACTCATATATTTATTATTGTCTTTTGTAGCAGATTTTTCTCCTAATGTATGGCCTATATCCAAGAAACTTTTAATGGTGGAAATCAATATTATTTTCATTATCATCTCTTTTATGTCTTACTTTGATATCAGTCTCTATTGAAGGATTCATGAGGCTTTGTTTCTTTCTTGCAATAAAAGATTTATTATGATATTGCATGCAAATTTATCAGAGTAGTTTTCTCTTTGAATTTAAGAGGTTCTTATTCAAATGATATTTCTTTCATATGTGTGTCAGAAGTACCTGATGTAAAATTATATACATATTACACTCTCCTTGCTAAGTCTTCCATCTATAAAATAAACCTAATTTGAAGCCATCCAAGGCCTTGTTTGTTGTTGTGTATTTCATGAAAGGATTTGTGATTAACATATCTCATTGAGTTTTACATCCATTGGCCACTTTTTATAAAGACTATCCTTTACATCCTGATGGGAATTAGGATTGTTCTTAAATAAGTTTAAGAACAACTTCTAGTGCTAAAACTTTCGGCGTCGTTGTTGGGGAATGGATTGAAGATATTTCCCTGTGTTGTATGACAAGACAATATTGTTTTTGATGGTGTACATAAATCAATAAATAAAAGACTACATAGTGAACCTGTAGAATCTACAGTTCATCTGTTTCTCCCAAGAGTAAATACACGAGGTCTAATCCACAATCACCTCTAGATGCACTTGAACTTGATCCAAAAAAAATATCAAAGAATGGAAAACTTTGCAACGAGCCTCCTCTTCTAAATTTTAGGTACTTTTGGAGACTTACCTGACTTTGTTTTCCATAAACCAATTGTTTTTTCTCATGTTTCTCAGTTACCTATTGCTGAAAATCCTATAAATTCGAAACTAGGATATTTTTTTGTAGATTATTCAACTTTTTCTCCTGAGCTGAAAGAAGAAAATCTAAAAAATTTTGATTTTTTTGCATCCCCTGAAATTGTAAAGTGGTTTAGACTTGAAATTTTGGAATATTTCCCTCTCTTAGGTTCTCCTTCTCCCCATCCTTTTAAATTTTTTGTAACTAAAGGAGAAGGAACCTCAATTTCTATTGAATTTCCCCCATCATCACCCAAGACTCAACCAATTTCTGTTAAATCTTAAGTTTCCCCACCTTATAATCTTCCTTTTCCAAAACTACCTATTATAGAGATTGCATCTTGTTGGAATAATGAGAGGGGGGGGGGTGAATCAATATTACCCCTTTTGAAGAATTAACAGTTAATTTTTATATTTCATTGATAACCACAATAAATCAACAATGAACTGTATGCAAAATCAATTATATAAATATACTTAACAGGAATTACAAGGTTTTATAAAGAATAGTGAATGACACCAATCCTTTTTAGAGCACCAACTCTAGGAGACACCAATCCCCTTCTTCAGGGCACCAACCCTAGGAAGAACCAACTCCCTCATCTTTAGGGCACCGACCCTAGGAAGCACCAACTCCCTTGTATTTATGGAGCCAACCCTAGGAAGCACCAACTCCCTTGTATTTAGGGAACCAACCCTAGGAAGCACCAACTCCCTTGTATTTATGGCACCAACCCTAGGAAGCACCAACTCATTTGTATTTAGGACACTGAATCTAGGAATCACCAACTCCCTTAAAATAAACTTAAAGGATATGAATCCTTATGTGCTCCTCCCTTCCACTCTCACTTCATAAGAACCATTTGTTCTTCTTCTTGGACTCTGTTTCTGTTTTGATCTTCTGATCTGGACTTAAGAGACACTTTATTCTCACCACTATTTCTTGTTTATATACTCTTCCAACTGGTGTGAGCTATGAAAAATTGTGTCCCTTTGTTTGTACCATCACACGTCTTCATTTTAACATTAACAATAATCATTACTATTATTCAAACATTATTTTTAATTATTTAATTTAGTGAGAGTGTTTTTCATAAATTGATCACAGCTATGGATCGATTTATTTTTAACTCGATTCTATGTCTCTGCAGATATTGCATAAATCGATTTATGCAGAGGCACTTCCTTCAAATCATTTTCATATGACCATAGGATCATAAACACAAGCTTATTAAATTAAGTGTTTCCTCTTCTTTGGCCCTTTTATTTTTAGCCCCCATATGTCCATTGTTGGGACCGTGTTCTCTGGTACTTCATCCTTTGGGACTTCATGCCTTTGCAACCTTTAAAATCTCCCAAAGTACATTTTGCCGAAGTGCGTATATGGATTTCACTAGTAGATCAGAAGTCCCATATTTAATATTTCATGAATGAATGATACTTACATATATAGAGGCTTCAATCACAATCGATGATTACGAATTAATCAATAGTTGAGATGAATAGTTCTCATTCACTTCAGAACTTTGGCTATTGATGGCTCTTATACTCTAGAGTAGCAATTCCTCTGAAGTGATTATGTACCAAATAAGTCATAAAGTGGTGGTGACCGCTTGCTATAGATTAACACCTCCACTTACGCTATCCTTCCACTATGCTTGATCATCGGTTGAGAAATCTCTCGAAGTAGATCAACGATTAACGTTAATTCATGATTTATGCTAAATCTATGTTTTCAATTTACTTTGATCAATGAATATCACTTAATCAAAGGTTGGGTGGACGATCCTTGTTTACCTCGAGACTTTAGGGGTTCAGAGGTTCGGGTAATTTTTGTTCCAATTTCCATTAGAGTTGGTCAGCGTCGAAATTAACTGTCTCTTGATTTGACGGTTGAGAATGCTCCCGAAGTTATCTTAGATAAATGATCAACGTTGACTTTAGCCTTCGGCCTTCAACGCTTCAATTGATTTCTCCTACACTATCCTTCGATCTTCCGAAGTTCATTTCACTAAAGTAGATCAGATGGTTGGATTTTATTTGCATGATGAATGATTATTGATCATTTCAGAACTTCGGGACTTCAGGCATTTGCTGGTGGTGAAAATATCGAAGTACATACTCCTGAAGTGACGTAGATATTGGCGTCACTTCTTGACATGACACTGACTGAATGGCTGCCATGTGTCACTTAGATTTGTGACTTACCCATACCTGAAATGACAATTGCACCTTGACACTTGTCATCATCTAATTGCGCCATGTGTACTTGATGACATAGTCTTGCTGACGTGGATCTCCTCATGTGGCACATGTTATCCTCCTCGATCTAACAATTTTCATAACTCCCAAAAGGTATCTTAGATCAACAAATGGGAATGACTTCATCCTTCTGCGCTTTAGGTGAATTTACATGTTCTCAACCCTTTTCTGCTGAAGAGGTTATCACCAAAGTTTGACCACTTCTACCTTGGCACGCTCTGAATAGATCAACGGTTGAGGGGTTTTCTAGATCTGACGGTTCATGAGAGTTCATGATTCTGGGGATTTGGCCTTGGTATTTTCTTATCCTATCCTTCCACTTTACTCGATCCAATGGTTGGTATATTATATGAAGTGTTCCTTAGATCAGATGACTCATGTCCACTTTGAGACTTCGGCCTTCGGGTAATATTACAAGTTCTCAACCCATTCTCTTCGAAGTGGTCAGCACCAAAGTTGACCATTGTTCTACTCAGCTTTAATCCAGTGACTGGGATACCTTCTAAAACTCCCAATTTAGATCTATTGGTTGAGATATAATTCTTCCAAACTCTGACTTCCCCTCGATCAGATGGTTTAAGTCATTCCTAAATTTGCTAATGGACGAATATTGTACGTCATTTCCTATGAGCCTCATGTGCATCATCTCTTCTAAGATTTTGGGCTTATACTTGGATTCCAACTGAACCAAGGATATCTGCATGAACCAAGGATCTCTGCTTGTGATCTCATGTAATCTAATACATTTCTTCTCTTGAGCTTAAGGTATATTCCCCATTCATAACAACTCATCCTCACATCACAACAACATCGATTGTTTTTACATCAATGACAACACATCAAAGATAGTATGTCCAACACATATTTACCTATCAAGTCACCTTATACTTCTCCTAAAATTTAGAGTCCTCCTCTTCCTAATCAAATGGTAGGGGTTAATCCTCCTCAAAACAGAATGGATGCCATTATGGTTGTTAGGTATGCACCATTAGTGCTTCCTTAGCCTATGAATTCCCTTCCAATAGGATATTACCTTAATTATATGCCTAAGTTCACATGAGAGGAAGAAATCACTGCAGAAGAACAACTTGCAACATTTTATAGTTATGCTGATAATTTGAATGTTGAGAATGAATATGTCTGGATGCGGATTTTTGTCCAAAGTATTGATTGAGAATCCATAAAGTTGTTTAAAAGTCTATCCCTTGGATCAATTTCTGGAATTAAATCCCTAGATGATGCCTTTTTAAGAAATTGGGGTGAAAAAAAAAGATTTCTTATATTACATCATAGAATTTGGGGCTCTAAAAAGGAAAGAAGGTGATTCAGTTTCATATTTTTCAAAGAGATTTAACAAGATGTATAAAAAAATCCCTACTGAGATTAAGCCTACTAAAAATTCTTCTAAGATAACCTATGCAAGTGCCTTTGACCCAAAATTTTGTATTTTGTTGCGGGAAAGAAGGTGTACAACATTATACCATATGCAATATGTTGCTCTAGAGGTAGAATCAAACGTATTGGCATCAAATAAGTTAAGAGGAAACTATGATAGGGATAGAAGAAAGAAAAAATTAGAAGCCTCATCTTCTGATGCTTCAGGAACTAATCCCCAGGTTGATGAATTGAATAAGTTACTTAAGTCACTTTCTACATAAATGGAAAAACTAAAACTTGAAGGGAGGAAAGAAAATAAAAACCCCCAATATTTTGGAAATATAAACAATTTCATAAGACAAAACAATACACCTCAAAATATTCACAGAGAACGGAGAAATAGAGAGGATCAGAAGGTTCGACCCCCCCTTCAATATAGTTTGGTTGATTATGAAGAAGGATATGATGAATAAGTAGATCACAAAATTCATTATCTGGGAGACACATCTGCTTCCCCTCATCTAACCCAATCTGCTTATGAAGAGTCCCTAATGAGAAATAAGCTAAATGGGTTAAGTAAAGGAGATATTGTGAATGAAACTCAAAACAAATACAATTTGAAGTCAAAAAAAAAGAGGGAAAGCCAAGTATATATAATCAACCTAAAAAATTAGATACTCCTTCGAAAACAATGGTTGCACCAAATAAAGGAACAAAAGAACAAAAGAACAAAACAATGATTTCAAAAAGCTGAAGCCCTCATGATCCTTATGAGTATTTAAGATGTGTATGGTGGTCTCTATAATCATAAAATTTTACTATGTTAGAAATGATGACACTTGATTCAATGTTGAATAGGTGTAATAAGTGAACTATCACATTTGCATGGTATTTTTAAAATTTGGGTCATTTTGCTTTCATTTATCTGGATAATTATCTCATACATTTTGTCATTAGCAGTGCACACATAGTAATCTATCAAGAAATGATTTCTTTGATTAAAATCTTTTTCTCCTTCCCATATCTAGTTTTCATTGAAGTTGAAATTCTTTCATTTCATTTTCCTCTTGCATGGTTTAAAGAGTCGAGTCAAAACACCATAAGTTTCATGACCACTCCTTTGAGTAAAAACAACCTAAAATCAAGCACTAATTAAAATTTATCTAACAACTTTTCTAGGGCTCTTGAAACCCATCTTAGCTTAGGTGTATATATTTGGAATAGCATTTGTTGTTGGGTATTCTACCCTACGGACTAATAAGCTAGGGCTCTAAACTTATACGCAGATCATGACCCTTAAGATTTAACTTTTAACCTCCTACCCAAAATCTCAACCCCTT
>JZKD02S1928167.1:228176-261885 GCA_000966675.3 Picea glauca | reverse complement strand
GGTTAGAGATAAAACATGAATCAAATAACATAGATGAGACTCATGTATTCGAGACGGGAAAAGTATCTTTTTCATTAATCTCAATATGAACCAACTTACAATGATTTCTGAGATCAGCCACCGTTCCACGATCCTGATCCTGGGCTCCTCCTCTTCTTTTTTGTCCTCCAACTGCTGCTTCTTGAGTTTCTCCTAAAGCTTGTGGCAAGGCTAAAGGGTTGGGACAAAACTGGCTTGGCAATTTGGCAGAGTTCCTTTGCTATGATTTTCCTCCTTTGAATAGTACCCCTACCCCTCCTTTAATAGGCTAGAAGGAGCTAGGGGTTTTGGCGAACTCTCGGCCATGCATGGCTCGGAGTTCCAGTTAACTGACAAAAAGCCTTGTGTCCCGGCGGAAACTTTCCTCATTTTTAGCTTTGTTAGGTACCCGCGGGCTGTTTTGGGTTAGCCCGCAGATGCCCGCGTGCAGTATAAGGACAGCAAGTGGATGCCCGTGCCCAGTGAGAAGTTAGGGCGCGGGTTGCTTGTTTTAAGTGGCTTTTTGAGGGTTTGTTCAGGAAGGCTTTGGCTAGGAAGAGGCATGAGTTGGCCTGATGCCAGGTAAACCTGTGTAGTGCATTTTAGGGTTATAACAGGATTGTGAGAATAAAGTTCCAAATATGATAAACAAACATAACGTTTTAAGTTAGGGAGTGTGACGCAGCTGCACCCCTTTGCCTCGACAAAAAAGGCCTCTACGCTAACCTCCCGGTCTCTAAGGATCGTTCAAAGTTCACCTCGAGCCGAAGTGGCTCCTTCGATTCTCCACTGGAATCTCTATTTAAATTTGACCCACAGGTCTTTTTTGGCACCTTACGGCCTTTAGGCCCGATCCCTTCTCTGTTCACAATAGAAAGTCGCAATCGAGTTTTGGGGTTTTGAATGTCAAAATGTATTAAACCTCTTGCCCACGGAATCCCCAATTTTCCGATTGATGACTTTCCCTTTCAGAAAATTTCCCGAAAGCTTCGATCTTGGCCATGCATCCTCAAGGATGGACGGTCCTCGCCGCTTCAGGGTTTTCACCGTGGAAATTCCCGATGCCTCGTTATGATGAGATGACGTCAACTGGGTCCCACATGGAGCTCTCCTTTTTTCAGAAAATCGGACTTCGTGATTTCGAAATGCATGTCCACCTTGTCTCCAGGACTCACGAAATGTCGATCCCTGACTTTCTTCTGATTTCTGACATGCGTCCCAAGTGGATGGATGGTTCATATTGACCCTCGGTTTTCACCAACTAAAAAACCAAAACACCCACTTATGTGAGTCCCGATGGCCGAAATGCCAATGGGCTTCTGATCTCGCCCACATGTCCCAACTGATGGACGGCTCCGATCGTTTATGGGGTTTCCAACATGGATTTTCCCGATCTATTGCCCACAGAACTTTCGATTTTCCGAGTCCCGAAACTCCGATGGAGTCTTCCCTTTTGGGAATCTTCCCAAGATCTTAGATCTTCGCCACATGTCCCCTCAAGATGGATGACTCTGATTGATTCTGGGATTTTCACTATGAAAATTCCCGATCAATCGTCCTCATGACTCCCGATTTCACGAATGCCGAAATCCCGATGGTCACGCCTCCAGTTGGAACTTTCCTCCTCTCGTTCATGAAGCTTAAACTTCGTGCAACTCCTGGTCAATCCAACAGTGGACAGGAATCTATGTGAAGATCTGGCGGTCCACAATCTTCTGAGCCTAAACTTCAGATGCAACCGTAACCTCCTCACTTCTCTGGCAGATCTGACGGCTGGCGGGATTTCGCTAATCCTCTTCGCAAGATTCTGACCGTCTGTTTCTTCCTTCTTGATGATTTCTACGAAGGAAAACCAAGGACTCTTCCCTGGACTTATCCGCTTGTGCTACAAACTTCTGATGCCCCTCAATGTCTTCAAAGGATTTACTCCTCCTAAGCTACTTTCAACTTCGAGCCTCAAAGAGGATCTTTGTACGCACTCCTTACGGCAACCTCCAAACACCTGAAGTATTAAACGCTCTTCAACCTTGTGCACACTCTGCAACAACGGTCTCTCAATAGCTTCGCTTAGATACACAAGTTTGAGATGCTCCTCGTCCTGTGCACACCTTGCACGGCTCATGTGCCCAACTGCACTCTAAGGGAATGAGAACAAATCTAAACTATCTGAGTCCTCTGTCAACGCACTCCTTGCGGACAGTTCAACTGCACTCCTTGCAGGAATCTTACTCAGATAGAGAACCAATTGAAACTCATTTTCCTTACTCTTCCCCTCTCAGATTTCAAACATTCAACAAGAAATCATTCATACATAGCATAAAAGCAACTGCATGATAGAAATAATAAACCATTCATGAACATAAGATTCAAAGATGCATACACAGAGAATATGTGAACACCATGAGTCTAAATCACAACTTTCTTTATATAAATTCAGAACTTCTGTACATGGAGTCTACTACACAGCTCTCTGCTTCTCTTCTTATGCTCTCTTCTCTGTTCATGCTTCAATAATGTTACAATACACAATGAGGGTGTCTATATCCGTTTCCCTCCACTCCTTCTAAAACTGTCTAATCTAATATTCAATTCTACCTACTTATATTAACTACTATAAATGCCTTCTATCTATTAAGGATGAGAGCAATCGCTCAAGGTCCGGTTACATTATACAAGTGTGCTTCTTCTTAATGACTTCATTTAATATTGCGCATCAACTTCAAGGGAATTTCAAAATTTGCACTGGCTTGTCTAGCTGTCTTTTTCTTTCGTGTTGGCTCACTTGATGTTGGCGATGCTCCTATATCATACTCCCTTGCCTGAAAATTTTCATGGGCTCCTGTCCATGAGCTTGTGCATGATTTGTCCATGCTTCTGAATCTCTGCTTCATTCTCCCAACTGGCATCTTCAAATGGATGTCCTTTCCACTTGACCAAATACTCAAAGTATTTCTTTCTTCTGGTCTTCTTGCCAATTCTTTGGTCTAGTATGTTTTCCATTTGTGGCTTCTCTGCAACTGGCATCTGCTTTTGCCACTGAACCTATGACTGTTCATCACTTTTTCCTGCTTCCTCAGCTTTGTATGGCTACAAATCTGAGATATTGAATATCAGAGATATTCCGATCCCATCGGGTAATTCAATCTCATAAGCATTCACCCAAAATTTCTTCAAGACCCTACATGGCCCGATTTTCTTCATCTTCAATTTATTGTAAGTTCCTCTCGGGAACCTTTCTTTTCTCAAATGTGCCAGAATCAAATCACCAAATTGAAACTGAAGTTGTCTTCTGTGTTGATCTGCTCTACACTTATACTCCTGATTTGAATTCTGCAATCGCTCCTTCACTTGGCTGTGAAGTTCCTTCATCATTTCTGCAAAATCTTCTTCACTAGCACTTCTAGTTGCAGTTTGTTCTGAATCCCTTAATTTAGAAATTCCTCTCGGCTGCATGCCATAAACAAATTGAAATGGACTCTGCCCTGTGCTCCTATTAACTAAGTCATTATAAGAAAACTCTGCCTGTGGTAATATATTGTCCCACTGGTTGTGGTGTTCTGTCACTAGGCTTCTCAGCAAGTCTCCCAGACTTCTATTTACCACTTCTGTCAGTCCATCTGTTTGAGGATGATATGTTGAACTAAAAAACAAGTTAGTTCCCAGCTTCTTCCATAAGTTTCTCCAGAAATTCCCTATAAACTTCGTATCTCTATCTGAAACTATACTCCTTGGCAAGCCGTGAAGTCAAATGACTTCTCTGAAAAACAGATTTGCAATGTGAGTTGCATCACTGGTTTTCTAACATGGAATGAAGTGTGCCATCTTGGAAAATCTATCCAACACCACAAATATTGAATCAAAACCCATTTGCATTCTTGGCAACCCCAATATAAAATCCATGCTAATTGCATCCCATGACCTCTCAGGTATGGGAAATGGTTGATAAAATCCTTCATTCTGTCTTCTTCCCTTCGAATGCTGACAAATCATGCACCTGTCCACAAATCTCTTGACCTCTTCTCGCATTCCTGGCCAAAAATATGACTCATTCAACTTTTTGAACGTTTGGTCATGACCAAAATGTCCGGCCAATCCTCCACTATGTTTCTCCTTCAGCAGATTCTCCCTCATGGAGCACTTTGGAATACAAAGTTGATTGCCCTTAAACAACAATCCTTCCTGGATCATGTATTCTGCCCATTGGCTCCTATCTCTGAGAACTGGATTCTCAATTGCTTCATACGCCTCTTTAAAATATGGATCATATCTGTACATGTCCCTGAGATCATCAAAGCCCAATGTTTTGACCCTGAACTCCTGCAACAACAAACACTTCCTGCTCAAAGCATCAACAACTTTGTTAGCAGTACCAGAAATGTGTTTAATTACAAAAGTGAAATTTTGCATATATTCAACCCATTTTACATGTCTCTGATTCAACTTTTCCTGTTGATTCACAAACTGCAGTGAATGATTGTCACTATATAAGACAAACTCTTTGGGAATCAAATAATGCCTCCATTTCTTTAATGCCTGTACAGTAGCATAAAACTCCTTATCATAAGTGGAGTATTTCACTTTCACTTCATTCAGCTTCTCACTGAAGTATGCTATTGGTCTATCTTCTTGACTCAAGACTACCCCTATTGCAAGTCCACTTGCATCACACTTCACTTGAAATTTCTTTTGAAAATTAGGCAACACCAGAATTGGTTGTTCCATAATTTTCCTCTTCAACAGATTAAAACTCTTCTCAGCTTCTTCTATCCAGTGAAAAGATTTATGTCTTTTCTTCACTGTATCCATCATTGCTGCACTAATTCCACTAAAATTCCTAATGAACTTTTGGTAGAAACTAGCCAATCCATGAAAACTTCTTACCTCAAATATGTTCTTCGGTGATGGCCAATTCTTGATCACTTCCACCTTATCTGGATGCATCCTCAATTTGTCTGCAGAAATAACAAATCCCAAGTAAATGAGTTCTGTCTTCATGAATGAGGATTTCCTCATGTTTATGAGCATCTTCTCTTGCTGTAATCTATGCATCACTGTAGCCAAATGCTTCAGATGCTCTGCCACTGTTTTATTGAAAATCAGTATGTCATCTAAATACACAATGACAAAATTTCTGATGAACTCCCTCGGGACTTCGTTCATCAATCTCATGAAGGTACTTGGCGCATTTGTTAAGCCAAATGGCATAACAAGCCATTCATACAACCCTTCATTTTTTTGAATGTTGTCTTCCATTCATCACCTTCTCTCATGCGAATTTGATGATAACCACTTTTCAAATCAATATTTGAAAAATACTTTGCTCCACTTAAGAAATCCATCAGATCATCCATCCTCAGAAATGGAAATATGTACCTGATGGTTATCTTGTTAATCGCCCTCGAGTCAGTACACATCCTCCAGCCTCCGTCTTTCTTCAGACTGAGTATTGTTGGAACAACACATGGACTCAAACTTTCCCTGACCAAACCTTTGTCCAACAACTCTTGGACTTTCCTCTTGACCTCTTCATTCTCTTGCAGCATCAATCTGTACGGGGATTTATTTGGTAAACTAGCTCCTGGTATGAGATCAATATGATGACTCACACTTCTAATTGGTGGCAACGAACGAGGTAATTGGTCCACTACTATATCAACGAACTCTTCCAACAGTTCCTAAATTTCTTCTGGTAAATCATCCACTCTTGTGCTGGTCAAAATAATCTTTGGTTTCCTGACCACAAAGAATTGTGGATCCTCCTTCTTCTTAACCTATGTAGGAAGTTCCTTCCCACTCATGAGAAGTACTGTATTGCTTACTTCTTGTTTCACTTCCTTATCTTTGATTGGAAGCAACATATGAGTTCTCATATTCTTTTCTAGGGTGTATGTGTTCATCTTCCCATCGTGAATCACATTTCTGTCATATTTCCATGGTCTACCCAGCAATAAATGACAAACATCCATAGGAATAACATCACAGAGTATCTTATCATTATATCCTCTTATCTTAAACTGAACTAAACATTGTTTAGTGACATTTACCTGATGTCCCTTTTGTAGCCATGAAACTTGATATGGACTTGGATGTTCAATCGTCTCTAGCTCTAGCTTTTCTACCATCTCAGTTGAAACAAGATTATCCGTGCTTCCACTATCTACAATGACCTTGCATACCCTATCCTTGGTTTTTCAAGCAGTCTGAAAAAGTCTATTTCTCTGGACAGAACTCTCCACTTCCTTCTCTGGTGTCAAAAGAGATTTTCGCATCATAAGTGATCTTCTACTTCAACATCTCGTTGTTGTGCTTCGGCGATGTGAGTCTCTCCACCCTCTTTCTTTTTATCAGGACACTCATACGACTTGTGCCCATTCTTTCCACATGTGAAGCATTTTATTACTCCACCTCTTCCTCTTCCTCTACCTCTAGTATGAGGAAAAGTATTATTATCAGCAAACCCTCCTCTCTGCTCAGTATGATGTCCTTGCTGTGAACTTCCACCCCTCTCTGTTCGAGTCTGAGGTTTCTTCCAGTCTTCCTTGGGATTTTGATTTTTATCTTGGACAACTGATTTTCCCCTAGCTTGACTTCTGCCTCGGCCTCTCTGACCCTGCTTTCGGCTCAGCTTCTCTTCAGCCTTTAGAGCCATTTGGTAAGAATCTTCCACCATTCGGATGGTTACCATGCTCATCTCATCCTGGATATCATATCTCAAGCCATTCATGTATCTAGAAACTTTTTCATCATCGCTCTCCTGATGACCTGCCCTGATGTTCAGCTTGTAGAATTCCTCAGTATATTCCTTCACTATCATTAGCTTCTGTCTCAGGTTTTGCATCCTCCTGAACAAAGTAATTTGATAATCTCTAGGGATGAATTTCGCCTTCATCTTTGCAATCATCCTATCCCAACTCTTGATTTTCTGCTTGCCCTTGCAACGTCTATTAACTTGTAGCTCATCCCACCACAATGTTGCATGTCCCTTCAATCTCGTGAAAGCATGCTTGAATGTTTTGTCCTCTTCGACATCGTCATAGTCTAAGTATGTATCTAGAGCTCTAATCCAGTCTAGAAGCTGCTCTGCATCCAAGTTTCCCTCGTAAACTGGAATGTCCATTTTCTCTCTTGCACCCATCTTGGCAATAGCTCTGATCAAACGCTCGTTCGATGCATCTTCGGCTGCAACTTATTCTTCATGTTCAGCCTCTATTTCACTTTCGGAATCACTTAGATCCCCAACACTAACTATGCATCTTTGCGTTGTCTCCATGTCTTCGAGTCTGGCTCGTAGATCATGCATTTCTCTTTCCATTTCTGGATTCTTCATCTACCTACCTCTTCTTCTAGGAATTTGCCTCTCCTCTTCAGGATTGGGTGATTGTCTATCTCTTCTCCTTGGTGGCATGATGAATTCTCTCTCTTCTCTGCAACAGAAAACAAAGAATCTTTCTGTGCTCTGATACCAAAAACTGACGCAGCCGCACCCCTTTGCCTCGACAAAAAAGGCCTCTGCACTGACCTCCCAGTCTCTAAGGATCGTTCAAAGTTAACCTTGAGCCGAAGTGACTCCTTCGATTCTCCACTAGAATCTCTATTTAAATTTGACCCACAGGTCTTTTTCGGCACCTTACGGCCTTTAGGCCCGATCCCTTCTTTGTTCACAGTAGAAAGTCGCAATCGGGTTTCGGGGTTTTGAATGTCGAAATGTACTAAACCTCTTGCCCACAGAATCCCCAATTTCCCGATTCTTGATTTTTCGATTGATGACTTTCCATTTTGGGAAATTTCCCGAAAGATTCAATCTCGACCACGCATCCTCAAGGATGGACGGTCCTTGCTGCTTCGGGGTTTTCACCGTGGAAATTCTCGATGCCTCGTTATGATGAGATGATGTCAGCTGGGTCCCACATGGAGCTATCCTTTTTTTGAAAAATTGGACTTCGTGATTCTGAAATGCATGTCCACCTTGTCTCCAGGACTCACGAAATGTCGATCCCCAACTTTCTTCTAATTTCTGACACGCGTCCCAAGTGGATGGCGGTTCAGATTGACCCTCAGTTTTCGCCAACTGAAAAACCAAAACACCCACTTATGTGAGTCCCGATGGCCGAAATGCCGATGGTATTCCGATCTTGCCCACGTGTCCAAACTGATGGACGACTCCGATCATTTATGGGGTTTCCAACATGGATTTTCCCGATCTCTTGCCCACAGAAATTTCGATTTTCTGAGTCCTGAAACTTCGATGGATTATTCCCTTTCAGGACTCTTCCCGAGATCTTAGATATTTTCCGTGTGTCCCCTCAAGATGGATGACTCTGATTGATTCAGGAATTTTCACTATGAAAATTCCCGATCACTCGTCCTCGTGACTCCCAATTTCACGAATGCCAAAATCCCGATGGTCACGCCTCCGGTCGGAAATTTCCTCCTCTTGTTCACTAAGCTTAAAATTTGTGCAGCTCCTGGTCAATCCAACGGTGGACGTGAATCTATGTGAAGATACGGTGGTCCACAATATTCTGAGCTTGAACTTCGGATGCAAGCGTAACCTCCTCGCTTCTCTGGCAGATCTGACGGCTAGCAGGATTTCGCTAATCCTCTTCGCAATATTCTGACCATCTGTTTCTTCCTTCTTGATGATTTCTATGAAGAAAAACCAAGGACTCTTCCCTGGACTTATCCTCTTGTGCTACAAACTTCCAATGCCCCTCAATGTCTTCAAAGGATTTACTCCTCCTGAGCTACTCACAACTTCGAGCCTCAAAGAGGAACTTTGTATGCACTCCTTACAACAACCTCCAAATACCTGAAGTATTAAATGCTCTTCAACCTTGTGCACGCTCTGTAGCAATGGTCTCTCAATAGCTTCGCTCAGATACACAAGTCTGATATGCTCCTCAGCCTGTGCACACCTTGCACAACTCCTGTGCCCAACTGCACTCTGAGGGAATGAGAACAAAGCTAAACTATCTGAGTCCTCTGTCAACGCACTCCTTGCGGACAGTTCAACTACACTCCTTGCAGGAATCTTACTCAGACAGAGAACCAATTGAAACTCATTTTCCTTACTCTTCCCCTCTCAGATTTCAAACATTCAACAAGAAATCATTAATACATATCATAAAAGCAACTACATGATAGAAAGAATAAACCATTCATGAACATAAGATTCAAAGATGCATACACAGAGAATATGTGAACACCATGAGTCTGAATCACAACTTTCTCTATATAAATTCAGAACTTTTGTACATGGAGTCTGCTACATAGCTCTCTTCTTCTCTTCCTATGCTCTCTTCTCTGTTCATTCTTTAATAATGTTACAATACACAATGAGGGTGTCTATATCTGTTTCCCTCCACTCCTTCTAAAACTGTCTAATCTAATATTCAATTCTACCTACTTACATTAACTCCTATGAATTCCTTCTATCTACTAAGGACAAGAGAAATCTCTCAAGGTCCAGTTACATTATACAAGTGTGCTTCTTCTTAATGACCTCATTTAAGATTGCGCATCAACTTCAAGGGAATTTCAAAATTTGCGCTGGCTTGTCCAACTGTCTTTTGCTTCCGCGTTGGCTCACTTGATGTTGGCAATGCTCTTGCATCAGAGTGAAATTCAGTTGTTATATCACTGACTTTGGGAAGCCCTTCTAACACAAGGGTCAAGGAGGAGGTCACATTAGGGCCATAGAGGCCATAATATTTTGAACTTCCTACCCAAGGTAAAAGAACAGGAAAGGTGGTGTTGTACCTGGGCTCAACATTGGCTATACTCACTCAGACTCCTTGGAGGGGTTCCCACTGCTCGGGGAGGTTACTTTCACTAGGGTATTAGTTCATTAAGCATGTTTTCGACGTAAATTTCCCACCCATCGAAACTCATCCCCTTCGCGTATTGATCCTGCGATGTTGGATTCCATCACAAACTAGCACTTCTTTGTGATAACTTTTGTTTGCATGCTTGACTCCTATATTAATTAGTGTGTGTTCTTTTTTCTCCTTAGTTGGCCTTGGGATTGAGTCTGTGTCTAATGGAATCGGTTCTGGGGTAATTCCTCATTTGATGAATACAAAATATTAATACCATTAAAATAAAATGGAATAAACTTTGTTGACTCCTCTTTCAAACATTGAAATTACATCAATTGGTCCATGTTTAAAATCTTGCGAATGTTGAATTCTGAAATGTTTATTACTTTTCCTATCCATTTCTCCTTTTCACTTTTCCAAAGCTTGATTTTAACCCAGGTTTTATATCTCTTCCTTTATGCGACCCATCCTATTAATTTCATCTATCTATAAGTTTTTAATGAACTCCATTCTAGTTTTGGGCTCAATTTTCTATGACAAACAATGCTATTTTTTTTCCTCTTTATCTCATCATTACAATTCTCATATCTTTGTTATCACTACAACTTTTATTGGTTATTACTATATTAATGGAAATCTCTCTATCTCGTTCATTTGGGGCTTCTTGGTGACATAGTGATTTTTTGGAAACTTTTGTGGATTTCTTCTTAACTGGATGTGTTTTATTGATTTTTACCTCATTTATTGCTTGAATGACTACTTTCTTTAATATTTATACTTCCTTTAATGCCTTATTATTGACACATATCTTCTTACCTTTCATAGACTTACATCCCATTAATCCTCCACTGGTCAAACTAACTTTCATTGGTTTAGGTGACACTAGCTCACTTTCCATTTCCCTTCCACTGGTCAAACCGATTTGTGTCATTTCTTATTATGTTGACATTTTTCTCATTGATCCCACCTTTTTTGGTACTACTTTCATTGATCTTAATTCCATTAATTTGGGTGCAAAAAGATTCAACAATTCTCTTAAGGTTGACAAGTTCTCCATTGAACCTATTTTGGACTTTCCATCTCCCATTAACTCTCTTGCATCTTATTTAACATATTACCTCCTCTTTAAATTATATGTGGTAAATTATTTGGCAATTGGTCATGTAAATGTTTTTGGGTTTCCTTCTCTATCAAATTTCCATCTTCTCCAGTTTTTCCTCTATCAAGTCCCTAATACTGACAGGAACTTGATAACTTGTTGGGCCATGTTTAAAATCCTATGAACGTTGACTTTTGAAAGGTTTATTACTTTTCCTATCTATTTATCCTTTTCACTTTTCCACACCTTGATTTTAACCCAGGTTTTATATCTCTTCCTTTATGCAGCCCATCCTAGTTCATCTATCTATAAGTTTTTAATGACCTCCATTCTAGCTTTGGGCTCAATTTTCTATGACAAGCAACGCTATTGTTTTGCCTCTTTATCTCATCATTAAAATTCCCATATCTTCGTTATCATTACCAATTTGATTGGTTATTACTATATTAATGGACTTCTCTCCATATCGATCATTTGGGGCTTCTTGGGGACATAGTTAATTTAACTTTTTTGGATTTCTTCTTAACTGGATTTTTTTATTGATTTTTTCCTCATTTATTGCTTGAATGCCTACTTTCTTCAATAAATACTTTCTTCAATTGATCACATCAAATTTTCCTCTAATCTCTTCTTACCTAAAATATTAGTTGTATGATATAAGGTATTCTTTATTTGTGAAAATCCATTCCATAAATTGTTTCTTTTTCTTTCTCTTCATCTGACTAGTCAACTGCCATTCTTCCTTTCTTATGTCAAAATAGTCAACTTTGAACTATAACATTTTTCCAATATGGTTAAGGGTTTCGATATTTGACCAACAACCTTTTGAATACAAAGTTGTAAGCGCCCTTATCCTAACTAACCTCTAGATTTTTTCTTTCTCTCTTTAAAAGAAATATTGGGGCCTTCAAGCGTTGTATCTATTTATTTTTTCCCCATTTAAAACTATATTCAATATAAATTCTTAAACTATCTTTAATTGGACCAAGCAATTAGCTATGTTGTCTTTGACAATGAAAGTTCCAAGTCTAGTGATTTCTAATTTTACTTTCATATACTAATACAAGGTCACCAATCTTGATTCATTCTTTTGTATATTTTGATCATGGTGGGATTCCACTTCTTCATTTGTATCTATTGACAATATGGTGCATGTTGTTAAGTCATAATATATATTGTTTTATCTTCCATAGATTCCATCATGTCAGGTTTAAAAACATTTGTATTTTTTGTTGTTGAAGGCATAAAGTTCATTCGAGACACTTCTTTCTCATCCCGACACAATTTTAAAGGGGGTATGACCTATCTAATTTTTATGGGTTTTCCTATATGCTCCCCACACGGTAATATTCCTCATTGAGGGCATCCAAAAATTACAACTTATGTGTCTTTAAGCTCCAGGTGGAATTGTGTTCTTCCTCTCACCATTCTCTAGGTGAAACCCACCTAGAGATTCATACCCTTCACTACGTTTGGAATCCACATGCATGAGTGCCCATACTAATTTAGGTAATTGCACACTCTAATTTTGCATCCAAAACTAATGATGTAAAATTTTTATTTAGAGCTTTGAATATAGAAAAAAAAAAAATTAAAAATTGGAACTAGGATGAGGATGGACTACTCTCTAACAACATGTGCATATGCGATTGAAGGTACAACCAAATAGGTACATGTCATATATTTATTTCTCAAGTGAGGGAAGTTGATCTGGATTATACAAAATGAGAGAGGAGATATAATAAAGAAATGTACATAGATATTTCATATATCCAACAATATAACATAAATGTATCATAGATGCAACCATAAACACAGATATACAATAATACACAATTTTCTATTAATGAGCGAAAATGTACAAAGACTGTAAAATACAGAGTGAAAGACTCGCCAGGATGGTGGCAACTTATCTCTGAGAAGAGATGTGTTCGCTACTCGCATTCACAAGAAGATAATTTTACAATGAGGCTCCAAAGGCCTTTTTATCATAAATAAAAACAAAAACCCTAACCCTGGAAGATGAAAAGCCAACAATTTTGTGGACCCTGTTTTGGGTAGTTTGGTGTATCAACTTCCCGAGGGCGTAACTTTGGCATACAATCTCTGTTTTGGGCACACAATAGATCGTTGGAAAGGTACCATTGAGGTGATTAATTTTGGGGGCTCAATTAGAGCCTTGAGATATCATTTATAATATCGATCCTGAAAATCCTTCATTTAGGCCCTCAAAATGTTCCCAGAAGTTAAAAACTGCTAAAAATAGTAAATTGCCAAAATTGTTAGAAAATTGTTTTGAGCCAAGTGGAAGTGGTGGGTGACCACTGATATCCACCTGGATAAATAATACCTCCTTTAGAAGCAATGATATCCATTGAATTTAGTTCCTGGGGTAGAGGGGAAAGTGATTGAATCTTGGTGCATTGCTTGCCTTGTTGGAGACATTGTGTTGTGGAAGGTTGTCGTGAACCTGTTGCTGGCGAGGTTGAATCTGTTCAACCAATTAGGATACATGAGATGTTTGGGTTCAGAAGGAATATTTTCACTTTTTTTCATTCTTTTTGAGCTGCTTCTGTTGGATAGAAGGTGCTTGGGGTGAGGATGTAGTGGTTGCAAGAATCTGAATTTTGTATTATGAGATACTACCTTGCAACATTTTTTAGGTGGAACAATAGTTGGAACTATCTCTAGTATCTTGTAGAGATGACCCCCCAGAGTAGCAATGACACTACGGGGTCGAGACTCATAGATAGCATGGCGCTTCCACATATATGGTTGGTCCAAGAAAACATCACAAACATCCAATGGGGAAACATCACATAATATCTCATCCTTGAAGGGTTGGATGCTGTATGACAATCGACACTATTGGTTGACATGAAGATCACGTCCTTGGTGAAGCCACCTAATGTTGTATGGTTTTTGGTGTGGTGTTGTCGACAATCCCAATTGTTTGATGACCTCTACTGAGATGAGGTTCTTTTGGCTTCTACTATCAACAATAAAATGCAGAGGGGTCCCCTTCACCCACATCCGTCAATGAAAAATGTGCTCCCCCTCTTCAGGATCTATGGGTTCTTCTTCTTGAATTATTGTGGTCGTGAAAATAACAGTGTGGTATGCATCAATGATCTTTCTTCTATCAGTATTTTCTGAATCAGATTCTGAATCAAGGTTCGTCTCCTTTTCTTTGATCTCGGCCACTAATGACTATTTTGAGCGACATTCATTGGTGTTTTTCTAGGGGAGTTTTTTTAAATCACACCATTTTCCGGTGTCCTTCTTCATCTTTCCATGACCCTTCTTTTCCTGTCGCTAGGACTGGTTTTTCGGAGAATGTTTGTTAGGGATGTCTTTATCATACTTTGGTTGTTTCAGATTTGCAGACCCAAACTCCCATTTGTTCAGGTGCTTAAATTTATTCTCTATTTTAACAACATATAGATAATCAACACCGAGTGATGAGATATCCAAAAAATCCATTTCAGTTTGGATGTATCTGTGTAGAGCCCCACGATATTTCAGAACCAAATGTCGTTCGGAGTCTTTGATACCCAGCTTGGTGCACAAGGTATGGAAGGTATTCGTGAACTCTAGGAATTCTTGGCCCCTCTCTTTCCATAGTGTGGTCCATATCATGTATTGGTCCTCATAGTTTCCAACAGGGTAATATTGTTCCTTTACAACATCCACAAAAAAATCCCAAGTGGCCTCGACCCCATATATTCCAGACTCCTCTATGGAAATTTGATCCAAGTATGTTTCCCACCAATGTTTGACATGGCAGAGAGCCTTAAGGAGTGTGAAGGTGATCTTTTCCTTGTCGAAAAAATTACAAATAGATAAATAACCTTCTAGCAGATTTAACCATTTTCTAAGGCATCCGCATCTATCTGTCCTCTAAATATGGGAATATCAAAATTAACTTGTACCTTGAAAGGATAGGTACTTACAAAGTGGCTTCTTGATGAAGATGTGTCTATTTTTATCGACAGGCGTTGAAGGATGTGGGAAAAAGTTTCTTCCGCCATGGAGGGTTTCTTGGACATGTGAGAGCGATTGTCTTCAAGAGAGACAAGATCGAGACCCAACTTTCTATACTCGAACCTCGTCGAGGACTGTTAAAAATAATTAAAAAGTACCTAGGCAAGTGTTTCTCATCACCTAGGCACCTAAGGGGTGAGAAAGTGCCTAATGTGGACCCTGGTCATTTAATTTGTGAGAGACAAATTAAAAGGTGACTTTTGAGACTTAGGGAAAGTGGGTGACTAAAGTGATTTTATTTCCACCATTGATCTCATATATTCTCTACTGTTAGATGAGAAGACTCTTCACCTTCCCCCATGAGGTTGACTAGGGTAGAAGGGCACACCCTTTCAAGGGTTGATTGTTCATTGTTGAGAGGGAAAGAAGAGGAGATGTGAGCTGAAGAAGGAGGCCATTACATGGGCTAGGGAACACATTCCAAGACAACATGCATGCACACTTTGGCACACAAATTGAGGAGAGAGTACAACCATTAATTGAACGCCATAATGTATGGATTTGGAGGGTTGTACAACTTTAAATTTGGCACATAAATAGAGGTAAGGTACAAAATTAAAGGAGGAATGTATTGTATGTATTTTGAGGAGGCCATATAGTCATTAATTACACATAAATCGAGGAGCATGGTACAACAAAAGAGTCAGGTCATACTATATGAATTTTAGCAATATGTATTATTGTTTATTGCTGCACTGTTTTCAAGGTATTTTGCTATGTTATTTTTCTAAGCTTTGTCACAGTTCCCAAGGAGGTCGTACATTCATTTATTGCCCAAAAAAATGCTACTATTTTTTGGCACAGTTTTTGAGGTGACTGTACAGTCAAAGAGGGTTCAAAAAATGAGGAGCTGACCTCTGCATTTGTACAGGAAATTTTGATGTGAATTTCAAGGAGTTTGGCTTAGTATTTTGAAGACAAAGCTTGGCATGGTTTTCGAGATAAGTCTGTATTAAATTTATGAAATTATTGACTGCTGTAAAAGAGATTTCCTCTGACCTCAAAAATAATAAAACTCCCTCTCTCATTGGTTTTCCCCTTGTGGGTTTTTCCAGGGTCATTGTTAGACAAGAAATTACCATGTTATAATTTTCTGAGTTATGTGTTGTTGATATGTTTTTATTTTTGCGTTAAACGATGTTCAAAATATTCATGTTTCATCTCTGAAAATTTGTTTTATACTGAGTTTAATTGGTTGTCATAAAATTGGGTTTGGGCATTAAACATTGGTTGGAAAATGAACGAGACTTGAAACTGGGTGGGGTCTGAAATTTTACATGGTATCAGAGATGAATTAAAGAGAAGTAGAGATATATCAACAAGTCAGAAAATTAGGACAACAGTGACTTCACCAGACATAAATTTGAATTTTTCATTTTCAACAGAAAAGGGTCAATGGCTACAGGTTTAAGGGTTGAGGATAGACTTGATGGGGTAACAAACTTTGGTGCTTGGAAAGAGAGTACGATCTTACTGTTGCAAGAAAATGAGTTGTGGGATATTGTTGAGAACTCCACAACAAATCCTGTGAATGTACCTATTGATGCTACTCTTCTTGTAGCATAAACTAAGAAGAGTATAAAGTCTAAGAGGATTATTCTTAATGCCATCAAGGACCATTTGATCCTCACTTGACGGGGAAGACAAATTCCTATGAGATATGGGAGTCTTTGACTAAGTTGTACCAGAGTATAAATGAAAATTAGAAGATGGTTTTGAGGGAAAACCTGAAGAGCATTAACATGACCAAGGATGAAAATGTGGTCACATATCTTACCAGGTTGACACAGGTGAGAGATGAGCTTGGAGTTGTGGGGGAGGCCATTTCTGATAGTGATCTTGTAGGAACAACATTGAATGGAGTTTCCAAACAATGGGTTGTTTTGTTGAGGGAATTATGGCTAGGGAGAAGCTTCCCAATTGGGAACGCCTTTGGGATGAAATTGTTCAAAAGGAGACCCAGAGAGGTTATGTGCATGGTATTTCATCTACAGGTCATGATGAGGAGAATGGGTCTCTTGTTGCCAAAAACAAGAAGAAATTTAGAAAGGGTCATAAGGGAGGAAAAAAAATGAAGGGTGAAGGGAAGAAGGACATGACCAAAGTCAAGTTCTTTACATTCCACAAGTTTGGGCACTATGCAGGTCATTTTCTAAACAGGAAGAAAAAATAAACAACAACTTTAGCAGTGGTGGATAAGTTCTCCACCAAGTTTGATAAGGATTTTTCCTTAGTTGTGTGTCTTTCCACGAGGAACACTCATTCTAATATGTGGTATATATACAGTGGTGCCTCCTTCCATATGAAAGGGGTTTGTGAGCACTTGACATATATTACTTAGATTGGTGATGTTGAGGTAATGATTGGAGATGACCAATTGGTCAAGGAAGTTGGTAGTGGGACTGTATCATTTCAGAGGGAGTCTTTTCCTCCCATGTTGTTGAGAGAGGTCCTATATGATCCAAGCTTGAAGAAGAACTTAGTTTTAGTTTTTTCTATTGAGGAGAGGGGCTATGAGGTGTTTTTCCATGATGGGCAGGGGATCCTATTACCCAAGTGTTCCAATATCACTTTGGCCAAAGTGATTGGGATTCGACATGAGAAGTTGTACAAGCTCATGTTTTAGCCAGCGAGAGCATTGTTTCATTCTACCAACAACAGTAATCTATGTGAGCTATGGCATAAGAGGATGACACATTTTTACCATGGGGATTTGAAGGTACTGAGGGAGATTGTGACTGGATTTCCAGATTTCAGTACAGAGCACCAGGAGTTGTGCAAGGGGTGTGCTTTGGGAAAGTACACCAAGACTTCTTTTCCTAGGAGTGACAGTAGAGAAACATGTATCCCTGATCTTATTCATTCATATGTATGTGGCTCGATGTCTTATACATCATTAAATGGTTTTTTATACTATGTAATATTCATTGATGACTTCTCACAGAAGTCTTGGATTTTCTTCATGAATACCAAAGGAAAGGTCTTAAATTGGTTCCACAAGTTCAGAGCTCTTGTGGAGAACCAGACTGGGAAGAAAATAAAAGATCTAAGGACAAACAATGGGGGTGAGTATACCTCCAAGGAGTTCATGGAATTTTATGCAGGAGAGGGAATCAGGAGAGAGTTGAGTGTTCCTTACAACCCACAATAGAATGGGGTTGCTGAGAGTAAGTATAGGGCCATAGTTGGGGATGTGAGAGCCATGCTACATGATTAGGGGATGCCAGTATTTATTTGGGTTGAGGCATGCTACATTGCATTTTATATGCAGAACAAGAGTCCACACAGGGAAGTGGGGAGTATGACTCATGAGGAGGATTTTTCTGGGAAGCCTGAGCTGGGGCACTTTCAGATTTTTAGGTGCATCACATATTCACATGTGCCTTCTGAGAAAAAGACAAAGCTAGACCCCATGACAAAGAGATGGATCTTTGTTGGGTACAATGAGACTTCAAAATATTTTTGTATATACATTCCTTCCTTGAGGAAGACAGTTTTGAGGAGGGATGTGAGATTTGAGGAGGAAGGATCCTTTAGGAAGTCACGAGGGAAAAATAGGGGTGAGTAGTCATCACCTCAGTTTCAAGTTAGTCCACAATAGACTTTAGTGACACAGAGTTCGGGGCCACCAGTTTTGGTGATGACTGGTCCACAGGTGACAGGGCCACAGATGTTAGGATCGCAGGTTACTGGTCCACAGGTTTCAGGATTGAGTATTCCATATTCTACTTCAGGATCACAGTCTTTAGGAGATGGGGTTGAGTATGGAGAGTCCCCTCCACATGAAATTACTTTAGAGAGGAGGAAGCCCAAGTGGGTTCAAGATACTTTGAGGGAAGCACAGGGTTCAGTGGGGAATCCTAGGCAGGTTGTGAGGGAGAGTAAACCTCCTGAGAGGTTTTGCAGCTACATCATGATGGTGAGTAGTATTCGAGACCCTAAGCCTTCCACTTTTTAGGAGGCTATTATTAGAAAGGTTTGGAGAGATTCCATGATGGAAGAGTAAAATTCCATCATGAAGAATGATGTTTGGCAAGTTGTTCCTATAACTAAGGGGAAGTTAGTGGTGACTTCCAAGTGGCTCTATAAACTCAAGCATGTTGCAGATGGAAGAATTGAGAAGTACAAATCCTGCTTTGTATATTGGGGGTTCTCACAGGTTGAGGGAGTTCATTATGATGAGACCTTCGTTCCATTTTCAAGATATACCTAGATCAGGTCAATGATTTCCATTGCAGCAGAGATGGGTTGGAAGATCCACTAGATGGATTTGAAGACCACATTTCTAAATGGTATTATATAGGAGGAGGTGTATTTTGAGAAGCCATTGGGATTTGAGGTGCATGGGAGATATTGTCATGTGTGTATACTGAAGAAGGAATTATATGGGATGAAACAAGATCCCATATCTTGGTATTCGAGGATTGATGCCTATTTACAATAGTTGGGTTTTGAGAAGGGTGAGGTAGATCCAAAACTATACTTCATTATGATTAGAGAGGATCGTCTCATTCTCTTGATATATGTGGATTCTATTTTCATTACAGGAGAAGAGAGACTCATCACTAGCTACAAGGAGAGCCTTGCTTCAGAGTTTGAGATGACTGATATTAGACTGATGCACTATTTTTTGGGATTGGAGGTTTGGCAGGATCCTAGACACATCTTCCTGGGACATAGGAAGTATGTGTGTGATATTTTGAGGATATTTTAGATGGAGGATAGTAGGCCCATGACCACTCCCATGATTACCAACTGGAAGAATCTCCATGCTTCTGAGTCACAGTTGGTGGATTCCACTTTATATCATTAGTTGATCAGTTCTTTGATGTATTTGGTCAATATCAGACCAAATTTTTTTTTTTGTCAACACTCTCAGTCAGTTCATGGTGGAATCTAGGAGATTGCACTGGGTGGCAACAAAACATGTGCTCAGGTATCTTTGTGGTACAGTATATTATGGTCTGGACTATGAAAGAGTGGATGCAGTTCTTCTGGTTGGCTATACAGATTCAAATTGGGCAGGATGTGTCAGTGACCGAAATAGTACTTCTGGTTGTTGTTTCGAATTGGGATCAACAATTATGTATTGGTTTAGTCAGAAGAAAAATTCAGTGGATTTGAGTTCTGCAGAGGATGAGTATATGCCTGCCAGTCAGGCCAGTTGTAAGGCTCTTTGGATTCACAAGTTGCTGGTGGGATTATTTGGTGTGCAGTTGAGGCCTACCTTGATTTACTATGATAATCAAAGTTGCATTAAACACTCTGAGAATATAGTATTTCATGAAAGGTCTAAGCATATTGAGATTCATTATCACTTCATCTGTGACTATGTTCAGAGAGGAGCAGTGGAGCTATAGTACATATCTATAGATGAGAAAGTTGTAGACATACTCACCAAATCATTGGACAAAGGAAAGTTTGTATTTTCTAGGGACATGATTGGAGTGGTGAGTAACACTTTCCTCAGTAAGAGGGAGTGTTAAAAATAATTAAAAATTACCTAGGAAAGTGTTTCTCATCACCTAGGAGCCTAAGGGGTGAGAAAGTGCCTAATGTGGACCCTAGTCATTTAATTTGTGAGAGACAAATTAAAAGGTGACTTTTTGAGACTTAGGGAAAGTGGGTGAATTAAGTGATTTTCTTTCCACCATTAATCTCATCTCATCTCCATCGTTGGATGAGAAGACTCTTCACCTTCCCCCATGAGGTCAAATAGGGTAGGAGGGTGCACCCTTTCTAGGGTTGATTGTTCACTGTTGAGAGGGAAAGAAGAGGAGAGGGCGAGCTGAAGAAGGAGGCCATTATCTAAGCTAGGGCATGCATTCCAAGATAGCATACATGCACACTTTGGAATGAAAATCGAGGAGAGAGTACAACCATTAATTGCATGATGTACTATATGGATTTGGTGGGTCATATAGCTTTAAAGTCGGCACATAAATTGAGGAAAGGTACAACATTAAAGGAGGACCGTGATGTACAGACTTTGAGGAGGCCATATAGTCATTAATTACAAAAACATTAAGGAGTTGGGTACAACAAATGAGAAAGGATGTACTATACGGATTTTAGAAGTCTGTACTATTCTTTATTACTACACAGTTTTCGAGGTATTTTGCTGTGTGATATTTTCAAGTTTTGGCATAGTTCCCAAGGTGGCTGTATAGGCATTTATTTCCCATAAAATTTATGCTGTTGTTTGGCACAGTTTTCGAGGTGACCATACAGTGAAAGAGGGTTCAGAAAACAAGGAGTTGACTTGTGCATTTGTACAAGAAATTATGTTGTGAGTTTCGAGGATTTTGGCTCAGCATTTTCAAGACAAAGCTTGGCATGGTTTTTTATATAAGTCTGTATTAAATTTATGAAATTATTGAGTGTTGTAAAATAAATTTCCTCTAACCTCAGAAATAATAAAAATCCCTCTCTCACTAGTTTTCCCCTCGTAGGTTTTTCCAGGGTCGTTGTTAGACAAAAAATTATTGTGTTATAATTTTCTGAGTTATGTGCTACTGATATGTTTTTATTTTTGCATTAAATGATGTTCAAAATCCTCAGGTTTCAGCTCTGAAAATTTATTTTATGCTAATTTTAATTGGCTGTCATAAAACTAGGTTTGGGCATTAAACATTGGCTGAAAAATTAACGAGACTTGAAACTGGGTGGGGTCTAAAATTTTACAGGGACATGCACTGAAAAATGATCAAGAGCAGCCTACTCTGATACCAATGATCCGTATTATTTTCAGCATGAAATGAGAGAGGAGATATAATAAATAAATGTAAAGAGATGTTTCAGATATCCAATAATATAACAGAAATGTATCAGAGATGAAACCATAAACACAGAGATACATTAATACACATTTTTCTATTAATGAGCGAAAATGTACAAGTACTATAAAATACAGAGTGAAAAACTCACTAGAATGGTGGAATCTTATCTCTGAGAAGAGATGTGTCCGCTAATCGCATTCGCAAGAAGATGATTTTAAAATGCGGATACAAAGGCCTTTTTATCATAAATAAAATCCAAAACCCTAACCCTAGAAGATGAAAAGCCAACAATTTTGTGGACCATGTTTTGGGTGGTTTGGTGTATCAACTTCTCGTGGGTGTAACTTTGGCATACGATCTCCATTTGGGGCACATGATAGCTTGTTGGAAATGTATCTTCGAGGAGATTCATTTTGGGGAATCAATTAGATCCTTTGACTATCATTGAGAAGCTTGATCCCAAAAAACCTTCATTTAGGCCCTCAAAATGGCCCCGGAAGTTAAAAACTGTTGAAAATAGTAAATTGCCAAAATTGTCAGAAAATTGTTTTGATCCAAGTGGAAGAGGTGGGTGGCCACTGATATCCACCTAGATTAGAATCTAGGAAAAATATAGGGAAATGTGACTGCATATAGTCGATATGATATGAAAAAAAGGACCAGAAGTGAAAAAGTCAGAAGAAAAATTCTTAGACACATGCAATTTTTTCTTGTTGAAGGAGGATCATGCTCTTATGATGATGAGAGCATAGGAGACATAGAGTTTCCTCTTAAGTATAATCATCTAGAGAAACAATGGGTACCTAAGGAACTTCCTCTGTTAGACACTGACTTCATTGTCAAAAATAAGACATATCGCATTGCACCATCCTCCCTTCATGGCCTGGGGCTGTTTTCCATGGATGGAATAACTGTAAAATATAATACATTAACTGAATTTATTGACTATGTCATACCATTTTAAAATTATAACGATTGGATTCGACTGGTCCGGTACATGTGAAGTATGCTGAGAGATGTACTCGCCTCAAATTATATACAACTAATAAACAATGATAAAAATAAGGGAGAGACTATCTATATTGATATAAGTCCTATAGATTTTGTCAATATCACAAGTTTTATAAAAAAAAATAGGACCCAGGACAACAAACCAACAACTGAATTGCATATATGAGGGACACAAAGAGAATCGGGTAGTCCTGTGAACAATAAAAAAGATAGCTCCCAGGGAAGAGTTATTAATGTATTATCATTTGAATCTAATAGAAACATCAACTAATAGTGAGTGGATACTTATGCAACATCTCTTTAAGAAACCTCTACTTATTGCAATATATATATTTTTTTATTTTTTACAATGTTTTAAATATTTCACGGTCCCAATTTTATAATAATATGGGAGGTTGATCGTTGAGGCTGATTTTATTTGGGTGGAAATCATTTTTTTTGTTATCATTAACATCTTTTTAAATATTTGGGGGTTCTAATTATATTATAATGCGGTAGGATGATTGTGGAAAAGGGTCAGCCGTAGAACATGTAAATTATTATCAAATTCGACTTTCATTTTACATGAATTTTATTATTTATTTATATAATTTTATTTGTGTGGTGATCAATTATTTCATTTGTTTATATAACTGAAATAACATTGGTTTTGGTGAAATTATATGTAGTCAGTAGGCCATGTTGATCATGATTCCACTGATGAGGAGGGGTTGTATTCATCCCCTGATCTAATGGTATTAATAAAAAGAAAGATCATTAAAGTGAACAAGGAACTTGATAGCTTGTTATACCGTCTAGATCAAACTCCTAACGTCCTAGAAAGGATCAATCTCCTTATGTCACAACTTAACACATATAAGTTAATAACCATAATTTAAAGTGGTTTTTTTAATGTACTCATATGTTCAATTATGAAAGTGTGTTTTTTAACTTTTAGATTATCTCATGAAAAAACATTTTATTTTTTATAAAGACATTTTTGGAGCCTATTTAACCTGTTGTTGGTAGTAGTGGCACTGAAGAGACACCACATAGTCCTGACCCAAGCTGCCATATAGCTGCTAGAGTACGGTTTCCTTCTCCATATTCCACACCTAATTTAGATAGGAGCCATGCCCTGCACCTCCAAGAATCCACACAACAATCAGTCTCTAGAGGTGGTGACAGAGATGAGGTTGATGATGTGGTTGACATGGTTGGATTTCCTAGAGATAGACGTGTGACTATCATGGGTACCCTTACGTGCACATTTTTGGTCGATGATAACAGACTTCCACTAAAAAAAATAAGAATCCCAGGTAGTTTTTCATATTTTAATTGTTTCATATTGTCCATCTCATACACAAATCATCTGGATTGTTATTTTTAAATCAATGATCACATCTTTTGTGTGTGTAGGAAACAACCATTTTTATAGGCACCTGGAGAGCAAGGCCTTGTTTATTTTTGGGGAAAACTTACGCATGAGGTGGAATTTCAAGAATTCCAACCTCAAAAAATAACTTATGGATTATCTTGAAGGCCTCTTTCGAGTAGACACGTTCAATAAAAAAGAGGTCACCTTTGCATCAGGAGACTATTTAAAATATATGTGGGATGTTTATAGACAAAGCTTGGAAGGAAACCCTAGGTATGAGCATCCTCCATCTATTCTAGAGAGGGAGTGGAAGGTGATCATTGATGATGCAAAAGAAAAGATATTGAAAAAATCAGGAGAAAAAATAACTATTACCCCAAGGTAAATTACAATATTTTGATTTCAATACCTTTAATTTTCTTTAGATCTAAATAAAAGTGTGGTATATAACATACTTGGAAATTTTGATGATAGGTGGCCTGACACTTCGAAGGAAACCAAAGCAAGGATTTCCAAACATGGCCAACACAAGCTAGTGCAAGGAGGCTACTCAAGGTTATAGTCACGAATCATAAGTACCCAAACATCTTAAGAATATTATTTGTATCACCTTACAACTTTAAGTTTATTGCAGCCAAAAACATTAAAAAACATGCTCTTATGCAATGCAGGGCGATGACTTTAGGATTGAAACCACGGAGGAATACCTCCAACTTGGTTACAATTATGACTATAAAGTTGTGGTTGATCATAGGAAAATCATGGGTGATCTGAAAATGAAAGTATTTGTATTATTGTTCAAAGTATTCATTTCCATTGAAAATAAAGGTGCAAAGTGTTTTTTAATCATTGTTTATAAATTTTTTTGTGTGAGGGAGTATTGTTCTAGTTTACTGTTTAACAATCTTAAATCTGTCTAACACAACAAAATAATTTCACCATAAACACACAGCACATGATGAGGCACTTCACCCCTCCTGGGCTACATCTGCTGGGTCCAAGGCTCCCAATGGGCATGTCCTTGATCTATTCATGCTCAAAATCGTATTACAATGAGAAAAAGGCCTAAAAACAAGCCAAACCAGCTGTGAAAACGAATTCAGAATACAGACAGAAGCTTAAAATGACTTTGTTTTCACCTAAAACAGTGAAGGTTGATCCAATGCAGCTCCTTTTCCCTCAAGGCCCTGATGGTTCCTCAAGCTACTCTGACATAAAAATGGCTGAATGACACCTCTGTTGTCTCTGTAACCTATTCCAGTCGCTCCAGAATGCTGAGAATACCCAAAATCGACCAAAAATTCGTCCCAAATGGTTTCTTGTAGAATAAGTTATGCCAAAAACAAGTTCCGTCCCATTTTCCAAAAAAAACTCCAACAAATCTGGAGTAGCGGGAGTTAGGCCTGCTAAAAATGGCAATTGGCGCCAAAAACAACGGACTCCGCCCAAAAAAATCGGAACCGTTTAGGCTTTAGCATTAAGTGTTAGTGAAGTGGTCACATAAACTCCGCATAAGCCGTCGGCCTTTATGGTTGAAAAACCACATTGCAAACCCATGCCATTTAATGGTTACAACCCACGTGCATGTGTTAACGGTACATACCACAACCGTCGGGGTCTATGGGCCATTGTTCTGGGCTCATGGTCCCATGTATAGGGGGCTTGTCCTTAGGGGTTGGTCCCCTTTGTTACCGCCAATCCAAACTTGTTTCAAATTTTTAAATAAAATTTGTCGTATCAAAGGTAAGCACCACCACTAGCCTGGGCGGTTAGGTCTCGGGGCTGCCCTCCCATCGACCCATGGTCGAATCCTGCCAACTCCAAAATAATTTTTGCACTCTGATTTTTTTTCAAACTTGAGGCCATGTGGCGGCCTCTGGGCCTACCACATTTTTTTTTTAAATACATATATATTTTTATTTTTTATTTATTTTTTATTTTTTTTATTTTATTATTATTATTTTTTAATGAAATAGTGAATATTCAAACTTGAATAACTTTCACATACAGAGTCAGTTTTTCATGTCATTCATGGCAACATGATCATATCGACGAGGCCTATCCATTCGTTCTGACTTCAACCAATTCTGAGCAATTCCAATTTTGAGCATTTTCTTCACTTAGGACATGATCACCTAATCACACCTCCCGATTGGGAAGCTTTTGGACCCCAAAAGCCTTCAATTACCTGTTAAGAAGATGAGGGTACATGTACCTCACCTTTTCCAATTCAATCCACTTTGCCTTACTCGGTTTGCTGCCTTTAAGACCAACCCGAACATAATCAACATTTCCCCTCCTTGAAGTGCATGTCATTATGTCAAGGATAGCATCCTCTTTCAACTCATCCAAGAATTCTGGCAAGAAATTCTCTATGGATGGTAGCTGAATGTCACTTTCATAATCAACAATTAGAGGAGGTTCATACAAACGTAAATTTTCCACATTCATAACGGAATACATTTGCATGTATGAAGGAAAATCTAATTGAAAAGCATTATTTCCAACTTGTTTAAGGATCTTGAATGGACCATAACGAATAGGCTTCATCTTTTTACCTTCTCCTTTCATTCTTTCCTTACTAATATGAAGCCATACCTCGTCCCCTTCTTGAAACTTATGATCAATTATGTGCGTATCATGCCTCTCCTTGTATTTTCCTTGACTTTTTGCAAGTTGTTCTTGAACTTGCTGATGTATGAGCTGAATTCTTTCAATGAACATGCAAGCTTTGTCAATGTCACTATGACCATCAATGGCCACATCCTTCTCAAGAATAAAATCTAAAGGTGATTTAGGCAAATACCCAAAACAAGCTTCAAAAGGTGAAGTATTTGTAGAAGAGTGCTTAGCCCGGTTGTAAGCATGATGAATGTAATGCAAATGCTCATCCCAAAGCTTGGGATGCTTGCTGAAATAACCTCTCAAAATATGTACAATGGTTCTGTTCACTACTTCTATTTGGCCATCTGTTTGCAGATGGAAAGAAGTACTCTTTTTCAGCTTGGTGTCCATCATCTTCCATAAATTGGACCAAAAATTACCCACAAATCTAGAATCTCTGTCACTAACAATAGAAGTAGGCAAGGCATAATGAACCCATACATGTTGAAAATATAAATCAGCAGTTTGTTCAGCAGTTATAGTTTTCTTACATGGCATAAGAATACACATCTTGCTGAAACAATCAACTACCACATAAAGACAATCATGTTTCTTTCTAGATAATGGTAGCCCTCCAACAAAATCCATAGAAACACTTTCCCATGGTCTAGAAGGTACCGGCAATGGTGTATATAAACCAAGCTTCCTATTACTAGCCTTTCTTGTAGCACGTAATGAACAACCTCTAATGAAACGTGAAACACTATCTACCATGCGAGGCCAATACCAATACCTCTGTAAATGTGCCATCATTTTGCTTACCTCGAAATGTCCAGCTATGAGAGAAGAATGAGATTCTCTCATGATGCTTAGTCTCTTCCCCTGTGGTATACATAACTTGCCCAAATGAAAAAAAAAATTATTATGCAAATGATAATCATTCTCCTCAACATGATTTCCTTCACTCAAGTTAGTATATACATCCTTAAAATCAACATCTGAAGCATATTGTTCTATGTAACTTGCATGTACAATAGAATCATTCTTAAGCAAAGTACTAGCACAAATAATAGGCCTTGAAAGAATATCATCAGCCTTGTTGTAAATACCTTTCTTGTACCTTATTACCAAGTGAAATTGTTGTAGGAATCCCATCCATTTGAAATGACGTGAATGCTGCAATTTACTTTGCGATTGCAAGTATTGTAAAGGCTGATGGTCGGTATGAACAATGGTTTCTTTGCCCATCAAATAGTGTTTCCATTTTTTGACACTTTGAACCAGTGCATACAACTCTTTATCATATGTAGGATAATTCACAACAGCACCATTAAATGTCTCAGAATGAAATGCAACAGGCTTACCTTGTTGTAAGAGAACTGCACCCATGGTGTAATCAATAGCATCTGTTTGAATCTCAAATGACTGTCTCAAGTCCGGTAATGCAAGGACTGGAGATGAACTTAACTTCTCTTTCAAAGACTCAAAATCTTTATGTTGCTTGCCTCCCCATTGGAAAGCATGCTTCACACTAGTCACTGCATGCATAGGAGCTGCTATGGTAGAGAAGTTAGAAATAAACTTCTTCCAATACTGAGCTGCACCCAAAAAACTTCTTACCTCTGTGATGGATTTGGGAGTAGGCCAATTCACAATGGCTTCTACTTTGGAAGGATCAATTCTCAAATAACGTCCTCCTACTATGTGTCCCAAATAAACCAAAGAAGTTTTTCCAAATTCACACTTTGACATTTTAAGAAATAACTGATTTTTCTTCAAAATATCAAGTACTTTATTAACATGCATGACATACTCTTCTCTAGTCTTGCTGAAAATTAAAATGTCATCTAAGTAGACAATAATGAAATCATAAATAAAAGTATGTAAGACATCATCCATTACCTGCATAAAAGTTGCAGGTGCATTGCATAAACCAAACGGCATAACAAGCCACTCAAAGAGTCCTTGTTTGGTTTTAAATGTTGTCTTCCAAATGTCACTTTCTGCAATTCTAACTTAATGATAACCACTACGTAAGTCTAAATTAGTGAAATATTTAGCATTTTTCAATTGATCCAACAAATCATCTATCCTTGGAAGTGGGTAACGATTCTTTACCGTTATTTTGTTCAAAGCCCTGAAGTCCACACACATGCGCCAAGTTCCATCTTTTTTTGGAATCAACACTATTGGTGACCCACATGGAGAAGCGCTTGGTGTTATGAATCCTTTGTCCAACAAGTCTTTAATTTGCCTCTTGATTTCATCATTCTCCATGATAGACAAGTGGTACATGTCGATGTTAGGAAGAGGACAATCTTGATGTAGATGGATTTCATGCTGAATATCCCTTTTAGGAGGTAAACCTGTTGGTTCCTGAAACATCTCATGATGTGCATCAACTACATCATATAAATCTGATTTAAGATTGGAATCACAATTTTCAAAGGCCTCATGATTCACATCAACCTTGGGCTTAATCATAAAAAGTACAAAACTCTTACTAGAATTTACTAGCCTTTTTACCTGTCCTGCATTTACCATCGCTATATTTGCCTTCTTGCGATGTGCTCTGACACTGAACTCCTTGCCATATTTAAAGAGATGATATTTATTTTCATGGTGATGGAAGATCGCTTTCCTATCAAATAAGTAAGGACTTCCCAAAACAATTCCTAAAATATCAAGCGGCACCACATCAAGTTCAACTGTGTCAATAAAGTGTTCAGTTATGGAGAATCGTAATATGCATTTTATTGAGACTTGTAAGTTTGCATCCTTGCATATCCACCCAAGTGGATAAGGTTTTGGATGTGGAATGGTCTCCAATTTAAGTTGTTTGACCAAGTCTTCTGATATGAGATTTGCTTGTGACCAACTGTCAAACAGTGTGTCAATTTTAGCATGTTTTGAAACTACCCTCACATGGAACAATTCAATTCTTTCTTCCTCATTAGGAGCTTTTACATGACAGTTTGAAGTACTAGTGCTTGGCTTAGTTTCAATTTCCTTTCCCTTCATACTTTTCAAACCCATGGCTGCAATTTTGGTTTCATCCCCTGAATCATCACCTAAATCTTGAGGTGTAGTTGTAGTAGCTGCAGTTTTCTTCTTTCCCTTGTTTTTCTTAAACTGATTTCTTTTTTCAGGATGTAATTTCCAACAATTTTTTTCTTCATGGCCCTCTTTTTTTTTTTTTTTTACTAGGGGATTCGGCAACTCGTGGTTCTCGTACTCGCGTGACATGGGGTCGATCCCCGTCGGCTACCACTATAACCCTAGGTGCAACCACCCAGCCCGCAAGAATGGCGCACGAGTAAATCCGGGTGAGAATCAAACATGAGACTTCATTTTACAAATTTCCTTCCATTTACACAACACTTGCCAATCCGTCTACACCCATGCGGGCTCTTCTTGGCCCTCTTTTGAACAATGTTTACAAATGATTTTTTCACCCTCTTGTTTGATAGATGCATTCTTTTTCCCTTTTCCCTTAAAGGTTTTGTCTTTGTTCTTCCCTTTGAAAGGCTTGTTTCTACCCTCATCAAAAGTGTTTTTCCCTCTAGCCTCTAAATTCGTAGCTTGTACACAAACTTCGTCTAGACTAGTAGGATTAAACACGAGAATAGTATGTTTAAGGTAACTGTGCAAAACACCTATATATTTCAGCAAAGTATCTTGACTTTGTAAGTCTACCCCCAATAAGAGTGCTCTTCTCCTAAATTCTTGGGTATAGTCTTGTACATTATGTCCCTTAAGTTGTCTAAAGTTTTGCCAATTCATTATAGCCTTTTGTAGATGAGCTAATGGATAAAATTGCTTCTTGATTGTAGTAATAAATTCAGTCCATGATAAAGTAATCTTACCATGTTTCTTAATTTCATCCTTGGTCTTGGCTTCCCACCATACCAATGCTGCTCCATCCATTCTTAACGAGGCTAGTTGTATCTTGGTGTCGTCATCATGAAGGTTTTGAATCCTTAAATAAACTTCCAATTGTCTGATCCAATTGTCAAGTTTTTTTGCATTGACTTCACCATTAAACATAGGCAATTCAAATTTGACATCAAGCTTTAAAAAATGACTTTTACTAGTGGTTTTCGACTTATGAGACTGATTTACCGAAGTCGAGGAAGATGATGTAGAGGAAGAGGAAGAAGATGGAGATGGTGGATCACCATTTCCTCCATGTCCTTTCTTTGATTGTTCATTACTCTTCTTTCCTCATGTGGAACCCTCTCCTTCTTTTTGGTTTTTAGACCCTTCTCCAGCAATCCTATCATTTCTTTCTTGGTAGAGGATCCTTACCATTTCAGTCATATCTAATAAAGCTTTCCGAAATACCCATTCTTCCTCCTTGGGATCCATCTCTTCAAGAGTTTCTCCTTCTCTTGAAGACATGCTTGAAGCTACTTCTAAGGCTCTTGGAGGTGGTTTTATGACCCTTCTTAGCTGTGGATTAGTTTGTGCACTAACCAAGTTTCCTTCACCTCTCTTGAGTTTTAGCCTAGTAAGCATGAAAACTTGCAAACAAGTAAATTAATCTTTGCACAAAACCAATGCTGAGTAAAAAAAAACTCTATCTTCTAATGCTCTAATCCTGAGCTCTGATACCATCTAATCTGAAAATAAAAGTATTTGTAGTGGTGTTCAAAGTATTAATTTCCATTGAAAATAAAGGTGCAAAGTGTTTTTTAATCAATGTTTATAATTTTTTTTGTGTGAGGGAGTATTGTTCTAGTTTACTGTTTAACAATCTTAAATCTGTCTAACACAGCAAAATAATTTCACCATAAACACACAGCACATGATGAGGCAGTTCACCCCTCTTGGGCTACATCTGTCGGGTCCAAGGCTCCCAATGGGCATGTCCTTGATCTATTCATGCTCAAAATGGTATTAAAATGAGAAAAGGGCCTAAAAACAGGCCAAACCAGCTGTGAAAATGAATTCAGAATACAGACAGAAGCTTAAAATGTCTCTGTTTTCACCTAAAATAGTGAAGGCTGATCCAATGCAACTCCTTTTCCCTCAAGGCCCTGATGGCTCCTCAAGCTACTCTGACATAAAAATGGCTGAGAAACATCTCTTTTGTCTCTGCAACCTGTTCCAGTCGCTCCAGAATGCTGAGAATACCCAAAATCAACCAAAAATTCATCCCAAATGGTTTCATGTAGAAGAAGTTATGCCAAAAACAAGTTCTGTCCCATTTTCCAAAAAAAACTCCACCAAATCTAGAGTAGCGGGAGTTAGGCCTGCTAAAAATGGAAATTGGCGCCAAAAACAATGGACTCCGCCCAAAACAATCAGAACCATTTAGGCTTTAGCATTATGTGTTAGTGAAGTGGTCACATAAACTCCGCATAAGCCGTCGGCCTTTATGGTTGACAAACCACGTTGCAAACCCATGGCATTTAACGATTACAACCCACGTGCATGTGTTACCAGTATATACCGCAACCATCGGGGTCTATGGGCCATGGTTCTGGGCTCGTGGTCCCATGTATAGGGGTCTGGTCCTTAGGGGATGGTCCCCTTTTTTACCGCCAATCCAAACTTGTATCAAAATTTTAAATAAAATTTGTTGTATCAAAGGTAAGCACCACCACTAGCCCGGGTGGTTAGGTCTCGGGGCTACCCTTCCATTGACCCGCGGTCGAATCCTGCCAACTCCAAAATACTTTTTTCACTCCGAATTTTTTTCAAACTTGAGGCCACGTGGTGGCCTCCGGGCCTACCACATTTTTTTTTTTAAATACATACATACATACATATATATATTATTATTATTATTATTTTATTATTATTTTTTTTAATGAAACAGTGAATATTCAAACTTGAATAACTTTCACATAGAGAGTCGGTTTTGTGTGTTGTTCACGGCAACATAATCATATCGATGAGGCCTATCCAGTCGTTCTGACTTCAATCAATTCTGAGCAATTCCAATTTTGAGCATTTTCTTCACTTAGGACATGATCACCTGATCGATGGGGAAGACCCCAAGATAAAGTTTGTGGAATAAGGTACAAACAAATCACTCCACATTAACATTTCATTACTTATAAAATATGTAAATGTTTGATATCATCCATAACTTTAATGTCTTACTTTGCTTTAATCAGGGGAGCAACACTATCAATGAAACCATTAGTACTGGAAAACAAAGCATTTATAGTGCAGTGTGGCTAGAACATCATGGTGCTCCTCAACTTCTCCATCCCAGTGGGGTGTAGCCCCAATATGTTCCTATGACTGAGGCCCATGATGGTAAAATGGCTCTATATTAATCATATACTTAATAATTTTGTACTTATAAATATTTTACTTCTAATTTTTATTATTTATACATTTACAGTTTTGTCCTTATAAATTTTGTCATTTCAATGGCAGAGAATGTCGTAGTTGAGCCTCCTCGACCTAAAGATTATTAGGAGAACATGGAATCCATTCCAACTGTGCTAATTAGTGGACCAGTAGGTCAATAATTACATTGCAAAGGTTTTTTTTAATATTAGTGAACTACTTCAATGATATTTAAAAATTGGCCATATAAATTTAATATTTTTTGTTTTTGTAGGTGATGGACCCTCATAGAAACCCCCACATCATGGGTATGAGACCAAGAATTATCAACGTGAAAGGAATGAAGAAACATCAAATTTTGAATAGCACCCAGTAAATGAAGACATGGACATGGATGAATTACTTAAGAACTGGAAACACAAAAGATGACTAAAAACAATTGATGATGTATAATAATTTTATAAGACAGATAGATGTACATTATATAGCTGGTATATTTGTAACATATTTTGAATGATAAATGCCATTTATAAAAAAAAAAAATTATGACACATCCCTTTGAATGATAAACCTCATTTATAGCTTTACAATCAATTTTTATCAATTTTGAATATTTTTAATGCGTATTGTTTAGTAGAAAATAGATTGGCTATTGGGGAATTGAGATTGATGT
>JZKD02S1928167.1:215594-228016 GCA_000966675.3 Picea glauca | reverse complement strand
CTCCAACATTAGATGGCTCCAATAAATTATTCTTGAAACCGAGAGGGGATTATTTAGGCCACCACATCTGATATGTGTGTGTGTGTATGTGTGTGTTTTTTTTCTTTTTGTGTGTGCCACTATTTAATCTCCTCTCATATGGATTTAAAAAAAAAAGAATATCAATGGTCTTTACTATTTGCAATCTTGTCATTTTTAATTTCTATTATGATTTATTGACATGTCTTAAAAGAATTTTTTGGTTTTTGCTAAAAAATAAATATAATTCTATTTTTTTTTACTACAGTATGCAGTTCACGCATTTGCAGATGCTCTAGATGTTGTATCAATGCAATGCTACACATTAGAATATCAAAGATCAGGTATGTCTTGTCTTTTTTCTTCTTTTCATGACTTCTTAAGGTTCTTTTTATTTATTTATTTTTACATTACCATCATATGTGGGCCACTATAGGGCCCGTCATTCTATCTAATGAACCACACCCAAGTATGTAGCATATATGATTCCCTTTAGTTCATCATATCATATGATTCACATAACTAATCTAATACTTCAACTTGGGTTTTTGTGTTTGTGTATAAGTAATCCCCTGGATATTATAGTATAAGAATAACCATAATTATTTAATAGAGTATCTGAAATGAATGAGATATAGATACCACCTCTGAGTAGAAGAACATGATAGCTCGATGACTGTTAAGGAATAACATAAGCACATGGAAGATTTACTAGTAACTCCATTGTATATGCTTGGAGTACTAGTATATCGAGTGTGATTGATTATGGAATATGTACTATTACTATTTACATAATGTGTTTTTAATGTGCATTGGCATATGCATAGACAATTTAGTGTGCATAGACAATTCGACTATGTATTTTTAATGTGCATTGGCATATGCACAAACAATTTTGTGTTGTGTTGTTTTTATTACTACGTAGAGCTTGGGATGTATGCGATTCAATTTAAATAATCATTATCAACAGAATTTTTATAATTCATTTATAAAAACTACTCACATGTCCAAATTCAAGTAGTGTCTTATAATTTTGTTGTCATGGTGATAATATAGATGATCTCTCAATTTTGTTTGAAGAAAAAATAGTAAACGACAGTTTAGATGTAAGCATTAATTATAGCCATTCAATTCCATTTTGTGTGATCGTTTTGCATAACTAGAAACATTGAACGTATGGAAACATGAGTGCTTACAATTGCCTCATTTCCAAGGAGTTACAGTGAGATTTTCTACATACAATATGTTGTCTTATGCTCTAATTTGTATTGCATTTAGATAACCATAGTAGGCTACAATAATTACAATCTTTTAAGTACAAAATTTTAGAATGACACAAAGAGAACATACATAGAAAGTTGATATATATCCACTAGTATAACTACATGTACACATGAATACAACAGAGATCACAAAAATCAGCGAGGCTGGAGAGTCATAGTTTGACTTGGATTCAACAAAAACTTGGGAGAGACTTGGCAGAAGTTACCGGGAATCTGTGTAGAATGAATTTTTTTTGTTTGGGTTATATGAAGGGGGCCTTATCCATAAAAAAATCAGAGATCAACTGATGCAGGGGCATTCTGCTCCAAAAATCATTGTATATTTGATTGACCTAGGGGGTCTTATGTTTACTAATGGATTTGGTTTCTTAATGGGAAATTATGTATGTTTTGAATAGTTTGAGTAAGAAATATATGTGTGAGGTTTGTATTGTAAATATTCTCGAATGTGTGAAAAAATGAGAGATATTATGCTTGTGAATATCTGATGAGGATATTAGGGATTAGGAGATCCTAGAATATGGATTTTGTTGAGTGAGAAGTGGATCAGAGATGATCCTTAGGATTCTATTGAGGATTTGTTGGATCTAAACCAGAAACAATTCATAATCCCTTTGTATATTATTGTAAGCCTTAGGTGAAAAGGGGTGGTCAGTTGAATGTCAATTAGGCCAGATATGGGAAAGTGGTTAACTGAAAATTAATCAGGCCAACAAAGTGATCAACATAAGAATTTTTACAGAGATCGAGAGGGCCAATTGTATGAGGATCATTACCTGTTGATTTAACCCATGCAAGGGAAGGCCTTTGATCCTGTGTAGTTGCATGTACTATATTTGTATATGAATGAGAAAAAATACTCTGTTTGAGTATCATTGAAAATCCTATATATGTTTATATGTGTACTTTATACCTCTGTGAGAATTAAGTGCATGTCTCTACATATATTTGATATCGTGTAAGTGCAGGTGTAGGGTTTGTGTTGCAGGGAGAGACGGATAGTTATGGAGAGGAGACCTGGTATAATCCCTTATTCTATATGATATCGAGAATGTTATTCCAGTGATCATTGATCACGAGAAGGATCGATGATCCTAACTGAACTATGGAGGTGAAAGGTTATCATGATCATAAGGGAAGCTACATCAGTTGTTCAATCACTCCACTAATGTATGATAACCATTAGATCTCAATCATGCAAGGATCTGAAGGAACATAAATTGACCATTCATCCTTTGGCTTGGAATGTTACACATCCTTTGATCATGAGGGAAGAGGAAAAACTGTCGGATATCAATGAAGGCAGATCGATGACGGAGAGCCATTATAAGATTAAAAGGTTGAGTTAACATTCACATAAGTTTCGGTTTTGTAATCCACACAGATCGTCGATAATAACCTACCAATAAATCAATGGTTGGCATCAATTCCACTACCAATGAGAAGTTTCCATCGTGAAACTCAGAAAAAGAGATAAATGTCATGCTAATTGGGACTCTGCAGTCATTATTGATCGTAGATCTCCACACTGGTTCAAGCTAGATTGTCGATTAGAAACTAAGGAATAGATCTGAGGTCATAAATATCGGTCATACTAAGAGGGGAAAGAGGTCCTTAGGGAATATGAAAAGAATAGGTTTTAACACCTCTGTGTTAAGCCGTGGTCATGTGGATTGGTCCTATGGAAAAGGGTCAATAGATGAAAGAAGGAGTAGATCAATCCTAGGCACCCTTTAAAGGGTTTAGAGCACCCTAAGGAAAATAGGGTCGCAATAATTGTGGGATTTGTTAGCAACATATTTGGATCTAGGAAAAAATGTAAAGGAATTGGAATGATTTAGATCTAACTTGCATCTTCGACTGAGTATGATTGGACGACCCACACTAAATAAATGTTTATCTTTGAATTGTTGTCTATGTACAAGTGTGCACACGATAATTTCATTTTTTATATGTGCCAGGAGTGGTGGGTCGAGTCGTTTTGTGTTCACATGCAGACCCAACAATATGAGTGAGGTGAACTTTCTTAGATCCCCATGCAAACCAGAATTAGGCACAAACATGAGTAGGGTTCATATAATTGGGCATAGTCATGTGTACCCAAATGTTGATGCACACACTTGTATTGGTGCAGGGGCTCCAATGAAGATAGAAAACTCAACAAGAATAATACAAGCAAGCTCAACCATCATAATTGGTTGTCGAGTCCTCTATCTCTTCATCTTCCTGATGTGTAAAGTTTAAACTATTATGACTAATCAAGATATGAACAAATGGGATGAAAACTTCCATGACTCTTCATATTCCATTGGCACGAAATATTTTTTATACACCTCCCTACGAATGAATGGTAGTTAGTATGAATGAATGGTAGTTAGTATTGGTGATGACTTTGTGTTGTTTATGTTTTTGTTCATAAAAAAATTATGTTAATTGAATTTTTTAGATGATACTTTGCCCAAAATATTTGTGCTAGTTGTTCTTGTTGTTTTTCTTTTTTTGAATAGCTTCATAACTTTTTTTCCCATAATCTAGTGCTTGCATCAAGAGAAGAAAAATATTCATATGCAATATTTTCAAAGAATGACCATACCAACATCCACACACCTCATTCTTGCATTAATATTTAATATATATATTTTTAAATAGATATATTTCATCGTAAGAGTGACGAACACTTCATCTCAAGAACAACTAGGGACATTTCACTTGCGACCAAGAGGATCATCGACAGTAAGAATAGTTCATCACAACTATTGACCATTTGTCACTCTTGCGATGAACAATTCATCGCAAGAACTACCAGGGTCATTTCTAGTGTGACGAAGTGGTCCGTCAATAGTATGGATAGTTCATCGAAAGAACTACTAGGGTCATCACAAGTGCGAAAAACTATCGTTACTGTCGATGATACCATATTATTCAATAGTTCATCACAAGAACTATTCCAGTCATCACTCTTGCAATGAAAATCCTAGGTTTTCATTCTTACGATGATCATTGTTGGTCGTATCTCGTGCGACAAGCATCGTAGGTCATCTCTCTTGTGACAAGCACTGTAGGTCATCTCTCTTACAACAAGCACCAAATTTTGTCTCTCTTGTGACGACCTCCTTGGGTTGTCACTCTTCCAACATTATTTCAGGTTTGTTTCAATTACCATAAGATATGATGTGACGTTTGAGAAGCCCAATATTCATCGCAATCACCATGACATAACTTCTAAATGGGCGTCGCCAAATGAACCAAATTTACTACTGACTATTATGCATATATCATGTAAGGAATATATCTAATATAACGTGAATATAGATAATATCCATGATCCATCACATAAAATAAAAGTAAACATAGTAGTTAACATGGTTCACCCAACTTTGGGCTACGTCCATAATGACAGACTTCTTTATTATTCTTTTTGCAATTTCCTCAGGCTTGCGCATTGTGCTTACAAAAGATACATCATGCTATATTTTCCTTCATCTATCCTAGACGCTCTATAGTGCAAGCCTCTCTCTCTCTCTCTGTAACATCTCCTTAACATTCAAACATAGACTTTTTCATTCTCAACCTATTCTCTCACTCTCCTTACAGACATAAACTCTTCGACTAACTCGATGGTACCTCTAGCAAGAGAAAAAAACCCAACATCATAACTCTTGACAGATTGGAACAGACTCCACAATACCACTCGATAAGAGAGACCCCCTATTCTCCCAACCCATTACATATTTATACATGAATACTAGGGCGTAAAACCCTACTTTTCTCACCCCAAAACCCTATTACAATTCATGACAACTCAAGTTGAACCACTGATTGGGCTTGCTTTTCATGCTTTTCTATCTCTATGTTGCCTTTTCTTTCTAACTGTTGTTCTTCCCTATTTCCTTCCTTTTCTCCTTCTTTCTTATATTTATTTATTCTTTCCTTTATTCCTCTTCTTTATTCTTTACTCTGTATGTTCTTACTGTGCATTATACTCCTGAATGTGACTCAATTGTGCACTCTGCTCATGACTTTTCTTCCTTTTTCTTATTCTGCTACATACATCTTCCATACTTAGGATTTTCATGAATACTAATTCCACACTACTTATCCAACACCATTCTCATGGGAACCCCAACTGTCCGTGAAGAAATTGATTTCAATAAAATCCTTTTTGAATTCATGGAGGCATCAACAACTTTGATTAATCATGGTAAGTCTCAAATCTTGTTTTTCAATACACCTCTCACTTTTCAAATCAATATTTCTAGAATTATGGGTTTTTAGAGAAGCTCCCTTCCATCCAAACAGGAACTCCTTTAGTGGATAATGTGATTCACAATGAAACTTGGGAATAAATCCTTTCAAAATTATGAATGAATCTTTACAATTGGTCTTTTTGAACTCTCAACTTGTCTAGGAGACATGTTCTTTTAAAATATGTCCTTCAACCCATACCCATGTATTTATTCTCTACTTTGGTTTCTCCTAAGCATATTATTAGAGATGTTTGAATTGTGAAGATATCACTCCTATAAGGAGGACATGAAAGATAAAATAAATGAGATTTAGTAGGCAGATACACACTATGCCTTCCTAAATTATCTAGTGGACTGGGCTTGGGAGACTCTAAAATCCTCAATTCAGTTCTTGGAGCCAAAACCTAGCGTAGATTTCTTCACAGTGGTAATGAATTGTGGGGGAAATTTGGACTCAAAATATGGATTTGATTTATCCAATCAATATATCATTAAAATGGATGGGGGAAGCAATGGATTATTGATTTGGAATGATGCATGGAAAAATAGGCCTCTCGTATAAAATCATTATTTTTTGGAAATTAGAAATGGGAAATCTACATTATTTTGGGATGATGCCTAGAAACAATTTCCTAAATGGAAAAATCATGCAGAGCTACAAACAATGAGGATTAATATGTTAAATCAAAATAGAACTCAACTTCATCACTAATGGGATCCAATAGCCTAAAATCAATCTTGGTATTTTTGTCTCCCTACATAACAGTTAGCCCCATTCCTAGAGAATTTTGATTGGGACAGTTTTTGGCCCGATCTTACAAGCATAATAATAAAATTTACTAAGGGCCTAGATAAACTTAGGTGAGGATACCAACCTAGATGATCTAGATTATTTTCGGAACAAAATCAAAGAAAATATATTATAATGAAATACTCATGAAAATTTCTAGAAATAGATAAATACAACAATACACGATTTCTATTAATGAAAGAATTGTAAAGAAACTATAAAAATACAGAGTGCAAGACTTGCTAGAATGGTGGAAACTTTATCTATGAGAATAGATGTGATGACTATGATCATTTGAAAGAAAATGATTACAATGAGGCTCTGAAGGCCTTTTTTATGATAAACATGAATGCCAAAACCCTAGACATCCAAAACCCTAACCCTAGGAGATGAAACACCAAAAGTAATGTGGGCCCCATTTGGGTAAGTTAGTACATTAACTTCCCGGGGTCATAAATTTTACATACGATATTTGTTTTAGGTGCATGATAGCCCATTCGAAAGGTCTTTTCGAGAACTACGCATTAAGCCATCAAACTCTTACTCTGTCTACATTTTGACTGTGGAATGCATAAAAAACATTGTTTAGAGCCCCAAAACGACCTTGGAAGTACAAAAATATGTGATGACATTAAAATTCCAAATTAATCCAGTTGGATTAGGTGGGAGGCCACCAGTATCCATCTGGAAGATTTGTATGGATTCATAAATTCCTAGAAGTGTATAACCCACAATTACAAAGAAGTATAGAAGAATGTGCTAAACTAAAAACTAACAAGAGGAGCCAATTGGAATAGGTGGGTGGCCACCAATATCCACCTAGATTAGTCCTTCCCCCTTAGGAAGAAATGGCCTCCATTATGTTGAGTCCCCAGAGAAGACAGGAAAGCATTTTCTGAATCTAAATCTTGGTGCGTTGCGTGCCTTGTTGGAGAAGTTGCACTGCTTGGTCTGTGGAAGGATGTCACGAACTTGTTTTTGGCAGGGTTGAATCTATTCCACCTACCTATTATCTCTTCATTTTATAGGGACCATTGTAGGTGATGAAACAATATCTTCTTTCTCTACAAAAATCTAATTTTTTTGGATAGAAGGTGCAATGGTTGTAGTGGTCTTTTGTGAATCCTTTGAATAGACTGTGAACAAGATGAATTTTGTAGTATTAGATATTACCTTGCGGCAGTGTTTTGGTGGAATAGTAGTCGGAGCTACCTCTGGTATCATATAGAGATGATCTCCCATATTAATAATGACACTACAAGGTATAGACTCATCGATAGCATGACGTTTCCACATATGTGGTTGGCCCAAAACAACATCACATACATTAAGAGGGGAAACATCACACATTGCCTCATCCTTGAAGGGACCAATGGCATAGGACATGCGACAATGTTGACTGACACATAGATCTCATCCCTGGTGAAGCAACTCGATGTTGTATGGCTTCACGTGTGGTGTTATCGACAACCCAAACTATTTGACGACCTTATCTGAGATGAGGTTTTTCTGGTTGTTCTTATCAACGATGAAATACAACGGGGTCCCCTTCACCCACATATGTGAATGGAAGAGGTACTCCCCTTATTCAGGATCCACTGGTTCTTCTGGTTGAATTTTTGTCGTCCTGATGGTAGCAGTTGGGACTGTGTCAATGATCTATCTATTTTCAATATTTTTTGGATCAGATTTTGAATCAGGGTTCATATTTGTATCTTTGACCTCGACCACCAATGATTGTTCCAAGTGACATTCATCAGTGTTTTTCTAGGGGATTTTGTGGAAGTTACACCGCTTCCCAATGTCATTCTTTGTCTTTCCTTTACCCTTCTTGTCATATGTCTTGGAATGGTTCTCTAGAGGTTGTTGGTTAGGGTCATCTTTACCATGCTTTGGTTGTTCCATATTTGCAGACCCAAATTCCCATTTGTTCCGGTCCCTAAATTTCTTCTTGATTTTGATAGCATATCTATAGGCAACTCCCAATGATGATATTTTTATGAAATCCATTTCGGTTTGGATGTACCTATGCAAAGACCCGTGGTATTTCAAAACCATATGTCGCTAAGAGTCTTTGATACCCAACTTGGTGTTCAAGGTATGGAAATTATTTGTGAACTACAACATTGTGTGGCTCTTCTCTTGGCACAGTGTGGTCCATCTCATGTACTAGTATTCATAGTTATCAACATGATAATATTGTTCTTTGACCACATCCACAAACAAATACCAAGTGGGCTCAACCCTATATATTCCATATTCCTCTATGGAAATTCTGTCCCATTAAGTTTCCCACCAATGTTTGACATGGGGGAGAGCCTTGATGAGTGAAAAGGTGATCTTTTCCCTATCGATTTTTTTTTTAACAGAGAAATAACCTTTTAATAGATTTAACCATTTTTCTAGGGCATACAAATCTATTTGACCTTCAAATATGAGAATATCGAAATTAACTTGTACCTTGGAGGGAGAGGTTCCTAAAAAATGGTCGATTGATGAAGATGTGTTTGTTTCTATCAGCAGACATTGAAGGATGTGTGCAAAATTCTCCATCATTTCATTCCTCTGTCGCGCAAGAGCTTTCTCAAGAAGCATGTTTATTGGGAGTGCAAGAGTGATTTTCCTCAAGAGAGACAAGGTCAAGACCCCATTGGCTCTACTTGGACCTCATCTTGGACATGCACTAAACAATTATTAAGAGAATCTTTCTTTGATACCACTGATACAAATTATTTTTGGAACAAAATGAAAGAATATATATTACAATGAAATACTAATGAAAATTTCTAGAAACAAAGAAATAAAACAATACACGATTTCTATTAATGAAATAATTGTAAAGAGACTATAAAAATACAGAGTACAAGAATCATTAGAATGGTGGTATATTTATCTCTGAGAAGAGATGTGATAGCTACACTCATTCTCAAGAAGATGATTAAAATGAGGCTTTGAAGGCCTTTTTATGATAATCATGAATGTCGAAACCCTATACATCCAAAAACCTAAACCTAGGAGATGAAACGCCAAAAGTCATATGGGCCCCGTTTGGGTAAGTTGGTACATTAACTTCCCATGTTTGTAAATTTTGCATACGATCTTCGTTTTAGGCACGTGATAGCCCATTGGAAAGGTATTTTCGAGAAATACACATTATTCCATTAAACTCTGATTTTGTCTATAGTTTGAATGTGGCATGCCAAAAAAACATTGTTTAGGGCCCCAAAATGACTATGGAAGTACATAAATATGTGTTGACATGAAAACTTCCAAAATAAGCCAGTTGGACTAGGTGGGCAGCCACCAGTCTCCACTGGGAAGATGTGTAGGGCTTCACACAACCCCAAAAGTGTAGAACCCACAATTAAAAAGAAGTACAGAAGAATGTGATGAATTGAAAACTGACCAGAGGAGCCAGTTGGAATATGTGGGTGGCCACCAATATCCACTGAGATCATTCCTCCCCCCCCTAGGAAGAAATGGTATCCATTGCATTGAGTTCCCAGGGAAGAAGGGAAATACTTTTATAAATCTAAATCTTGGTGCGTTTCATTCCTTGTTGGAGAAGTTGCACTACTAGGTATGTGGAAGGTTGTCATGAACTTGTTGTTGGAAGGGTTGAATCTATTCCACCAACCTTTTGTCTTTAGGTTTGACAGGGCATTGTGTAGGCACCATTGTAGGTGAAGAAACAATATATTCTTTCTCTTCGGCAATCGATTTTTGTTGGATATAAGGTGCAGTGGTTGTAGTGGTATTATGTGCATCCTTTGAACAGACTATGAAGAGGATGAATTTTCAAGTATGAGAGATTACCTTGTCGCATTGTTTTCATGGAATAATACTCAGAACTACCTATGGTATCCTATAGAGATGACCTCAAAGAGTAATAATGACACTACGGGGTCTATAATCATAGACAACATGACATTTCCACATATATGGTTGGCCCAAAACAACACTAGAGAAATCAAGAGGGGAAACACCACACATTACCTCATCCTTGAAGGGTTGTATGCCATAGGACTGGAGGCACTGATGGCTGACACGAATATATCGTCCATGGTGAAGCCACTCGATGTTGTGTCATTGTGGGTGTGGTGTTGTTGACAAACCCAAATGTTTGATGACCTTAACTGAGATAAGGTTTTTTTGGTTTCCATTATCAACAATGAAATGCAATGGAGTCCCCTTCACCCACATCTATGAATGGAAGAGGTGTTCCCCTTATTTAGGATCTACTATTTTTTATGGTTGAATTGTTGTGGTCGCGACAATAGCAGTGGGGTATGCGTCAATGATATTTCTATTTTAAATATTTTCTGGATTGGATTACGAATTAGGGTTCATCTCCGTGTCTTTGACCTCGGCCACCAATGACTATTTCGAGTGACATTCATTGGTGTTGTTCCAGGAGATTTTGTGGAAGTCACACTACTTCCTAGTGTCATTCTTTGTCTTTCCTTTACCCTTATTTTCATGTGTATTGGATTGATTTTCTAGAGGATGTTAATTAGGGATGTATTTACCATTCTTTGGTTGTTGTATATTTTCTGACCCGAACTCCCATTTGTTTTGGTGCCTAAATTTATGCTTGATTTTGACAGCATATTGATAGGCATCTCCCAATTATGAGATTTTTAGGAAATCCATTTCGGTTTCTATGTACCTATGAAGAGCCCCACTATATTTCAGAACCATATGTCACTTGGAGTCTTTGATACCCAACTTGGTGCACAAGTTATGGAAAGTATTTGTGAACTGTGACACTGTTTGGTTCTTATCTTTCTGCAGTGTAGTCCATCTCATGTACTAGTCTTCATAGTTATCAACATGATAATATTGTTACTTGACCGCATCCAAAAAAAATTCCAAAGTGGGCTTGATCCCATATATTCCAGTTTCCTCTGTGGAACTTTTCTCCCAGTATTTTTTCCACCAATGTTTGACATGGGGGATATCCTTAAGGAGTGCCAAGGTGATCTTTCCCTGTCAGAAATTTTTTGAATAGAGAAATAATCTTCTAATAGATTTAACCAATTTTCTAGGGAATTTGTTGATCTAGATTTATTTTTAGAACAAAATGAAAGAAAAGATATTACAATGAAACACTCAAGAAATTCCCAGAAACAAAGAAATACAACAATACTTGATTTCTATTAATGAAAGAATTGTAAAGAGACTGTAAAAATATAGAGTGCAAGACTCACTAGAATGGTGGCATCTTTATCTCTGAGAAGAGATGTGATAGCTATGCCCATTCATAAAAAGATCATTACAATGAATCTCTAAAGGCATTTTATGTTAAACAAGAATTCCAAAACCATAGACATCCAAAAACCTAACCCTAGGAGATGAAACGCCAAACGTCATGTGGGCCCCGTTTGGGTAAGTTAGTACATTAACTTCCCGGATTTGTAACTTTTGAATACGATCTCCGGTTTAGGCATTTGATATCCCATTGGAAAGGTGTTATCACCTATTTTTGAAGGGGGGTTTTTTCCTTTGGAGTTGGCCATTGGGTGACCAAATGCGAAAGGAGTGGGGTTAAAAAATCCAACATTTTTCTTCATCCAAAGTTAGGGTGTGATTGTGCAAAGGCGTGCACACACCTAGTTGATGGAAATCCATCAAGAACAAGCTCAGTCTTGGCCATCGGATCCATCAGAAAAATAAGATCGATAGTTCGCAGGTATTCAGGATCCGAAAGTTGCTCGAAGTTAGTGCTAGGGAAAAGGCCTGAGATCAATGGACTAGCAAAGTTTTAGTCTGGACCGTTGGATCATATTTTCGCAATTTTGAGATTCAGGAAAGTAAGAGGATAGAGTTATGAGGACTCACAAAATGATCTGGGTTGTCCAAATAGAAGAGCACATGGTAGAAGATTAGCAAAATCATGATTTCATGTTTCGAAGGTTTCAACATGGAGCAAGGCACGAACTCCCAAAATGCGAAATTGCGAAGTGCTCAAATAGTTGGGCCCATGGTCGCAGCCTAAGGTCATATCAAAGAGGTTCTAGGGGGGCAAGGAGCCTCAGCCGTCAGATGCATAGTAGATCCCACCGTCGATCGGGATAGGGCCAT
>JZKD02S1928167.1:185262-215577 GCA_000966675.3 Picea glauca | reverse complement strand
CCTGAAACATGAAATATTAAAATATCATAAGGGATAAGTGTTGGTTCATGGCCTGAGGTCACATGCAGGTAAAGGAGCCGAGTTCACGTGAATTGCACTAAAGTCCAAAACGCTAGTTAATGAAGCAGTTAATGAAAGCGGGGGGGAGGTGGTTGAAACCTCGCCTCACCCCATAAATAAAAATCATGGAGGATTTGTCCATGGATGGAGATGTTAGCCCATGGTACCCCTCTAAATGATTTTTCCTACAAGCCCATATTTATTTGAGTGTGCGTATGACAAAGAAATACCTGCACAGTCTGAATGAGAAGATGATGCACCATGGAAGCCCTAGCACGCCTTTGTTGTTGTTTACAAAATATTTGAGTATATGATTGGAGTTATGTTATTTTGTAAAGGGTTGGTATTTGGTTGAGCATAGCTCCCAATATGTAATTTTGTTCTACCATAGTTGTTCTCTGCCTATGTAATTGACTTGAGACTTTCATGTTAATAGAAGCAAGCTTCCCTCTTTCCATTTTGTCTGTAAAAGTTGTTTAAAACACTCGAGCATGGATGATCCCGTCGAGGATAATTATAATGTTGTAATGGAGGTTTGATTATAGTGGTATCATGGTCAGTTTTATTCATTTCCATGTTTCCTTCTCACATTGAATGGATTGGGCATGGAGGATCCAATTGTGTTGTTGCAGTTGTAGGATGATGGAGGTTTGATCATACTGCAACTGTAATTGTGCCCCTTGTAGACATATTTCAGTGTCTAAATTTGAGCTCAATAATTCTCTTCAGTTTAGGTTTTCTTCTCTGATATGTTGGAAGGCCTGATGCCCAGAGAACTATCCTTCACCTTTTCTCCTAAGTCTTCCCTCTGCTCTCTCTTTAACTCAATTTACCGACTGAAGTTAATGTGGCCCTCACTTCCCTATGCATTTCCTATCTAGTTCTATGTTGAACATCTTTCACAATTGTTGAGTTTTGGTCATCGACCATCCACATTTAAACCAACATCCACCCCAAAAACTAATGGGTATCGAGCTTACCTATGCCACAATCGAAGTGTGACCTCCGGTGCTAACATTTCTGGCATCATTGTCGAGGACGAATTGAAGATTTTTCCTAGGTAGAATGACAATGAACTTATGATTCTAAAGGTGCATAAAAAATCAGAACCTTTGAAGATTGCAACTATGCACTTGGCAACTCCACTGAGGAAACTCTGTTGTCTCAACTCCACTATTTCAGTGTGGCTACCTCTAGCTACAACTACAGCCCCCTGGGAGAACACAACAATCAAATCTGGTGTTTGATGGTGAAAAAAGACCAGGAACACTCTGACTGCATATCTTTCACCTGGTGAATCCATGGTTAAAGAATCAACTAGCGACTCCACTAGTTTTAAATGGACAAAATCCTAGCTTGGAGGTTTTCTCCTTTTAATTTTTTTGTTGTTCCTGGTTTTCCTAATGTTGTCCCAACTACGGATGAATGGGTTGATTTTTTTCCCATATTTAGAGAGCCTAAAGAGGAAAACCCTGCTTGACATCTCCATGAGTTTCATGAACTCATGCATCAATGGGATATACATTATGGATATGTATTAATGAATATGTTCATGTTATCATTAGCAGGAGATGCTCGCGAGTGGTATCATTCCTTACCTCCTACTAGCATTCCCTCCCTAAGAGAATTTCATGTAGTTTTCAATAGGCACTGTCAAAGGTATTATCCCTCTGAGTTAATCTATCATAATTGTTGTGAGTAATGTGAATATAGTGATCAAGATATGGCTATGCCTAATGAGGACCATAAAGAGGAAGGAGATTCTTTGGGTGAGATGATGGGGCTAGTAAAATCTCTCTCTGCTGAGATAGAAAGGTCCAAATCTGAAGAAGACACAGAGGATTTTCCAGTCCCTGAAGCGGATGTTCTTGATAGCCCTACTGATGATGATAGTATTGAATATTTCTTCATGGTAGAGGCCTTGCATTCTGCTCCTAATGTTCTTGTTGTCCCAATATTTGAGGATTATTCAGATGAGGAGAAGAAGAGCCCCACATCATAGTTTGATAACCAGAGGAGCAACCAACCTATATACGACAACTACGAATCATATTTTGATATGGATATGTAGGATCTCCAAGAATAGACTACAGAGTTGTATCCTTTGTTCACTAATGAAGAATATTACGAGGAAATCAGTCATCCTGAGCAGCAAAAGGAGAAATTTATCTCTTGTTCAGAGCCTATCAGTGAGTAGCTGTCACGTGAGATCTGTCAACCTGCATCAGATTCTCATCAACCTGTGCCTACCAGAGATATTCATCCATGTGTGAGAAGTTGTGTGAAAGAGTAGGCTTCTTGTTACAAAGTTTCTAGAGTTTTCCTTGGTCCTATAATCCTATGAAGGAATACATGGAGTTGTATTTTCTTCATGTTTTGAAGCCGCCCAATTTCATCCTAACCTCAACATTAGGACAAAACCTGAAGAATGTAACCATTCTGTTGTGACGGTTGCATTATCCATCATCAATAATAAACAGAATGAAGGAGCTTCTAGTTAGGAAGTTACTTGAATGGCTATGGTGTAAATTTTCATTCACCTAACATTGTGTAAAAAAATATTAATTTAGGATTGTACATAAATAAGATCCTCGGAGCATGTGTGTTTATTTTTTTTTTATTTTTTTACTTATCGACTTTATTTCCTCAGTAGGGTTTTTGAGCTTGACTCCATAGCCCAACATAAGGTGATTGGATCTGCAAAAGGAGATCTTAGAGCCTCACAGGGAGGACTCTATCCCCCATGGAGCCTAATGTTATCACCTATTTTTGAAGGGGGATGTTTTCCTTTGGCGTTGGCCATTGGGTGACCAAATGCAAAAGGAGTGGGCTTAAAAAACCAACCATTGTTCTTCATCCAAAGTTAGGGCACGATTGTGAAAAGGCACGCACATGTCTAGTCGATGGAAATCCATCAAGAACATGCTTAGTCTCAGCCATCGGATCCATCTGAAAAATCATATCGACGGTTCACGGGTATTCAGGATCCGAAAGTTACTCGAAGTTTAGTGCCAGGGAAAAGGCCCGAGTTCATTGGACTAGCAAAGTTTTAGTCGGGACCGTTGGATCAACTTTTCATGATTTTGTGAGTCGGGAAAGGAAGAGGACATATTTATAAGGAAATGCGAAAACAAAACTCGCAAAATGATCTGGGCCGTCCAAATAAAGGATCACGTGGTAGTAGATTAGCGAAATCAGGATTTCACGTTTCGAAGGTTTCAACATGGAGAAAGGTGCGAACTCCTAAAACGTGAAATCACGAAGTGCTCAAATAGTTGGGGCCATGGTCGCAGCCCGAGGTCATATCAAAGTGGGTCCAAGGGAAAGCACCCATCGCGAGGAGCCTCAACCATTGGTTGCATAGCAGATCCCACCGTCGATAGGGGCAGGGCCATTTTGCATATTGGGTATTGGGAGATTGTGGTCATGCGAGGTGAAACACCCTTGAAACGTGAAATCCTGAAATATAATATGGGATAAGCACTGGGTCATGGCCCAAGGTTGCATGCAGGTAAAGCAACCGGGTTCATGTGAATTGTGCTAAAGGCTGAAACGCCAGTGATGGTTGCTAAAAGAGGTTGATGCATTTTCCAAGCACCAAGTCGACTTGACCTTGTTCGGATCCTGATGAAGCAGTTAATAAAAGCGGGGGGGAGGTGGTTGAAACCTCACCTCACCCCATAAATAAAAAGAATGGAGGATTCGACCATGGAAAATAGAGCTGTCAGCCCGTGGTACCCCTACAAATGGTTTTTCCTCCAAACCCATACTGATTTGAGTTTGCATCTGACAAAGAAATACCTGCACAGTCTGACTGAGAAGATGACGGACCATGGAATCCCAATCACGCCTCTACTGTTGTTTACGAAAATTTTGAGTATATGTATGGAGTTATGTTATTTTGTAAAGGGTTGGTATTTGGTTCATTAGAGCTCCCAATCTATAATTTTTTTCTTCCAGAGTTGTTCTTTGGTTATGTAATCGACTTGAGACTTTCATGTTAATAGAATTAAGCTTCCCTCTTTCCATTTTTTCTGTAAATGATTTTTAAAACACTCGAGCATGGATGATCCAATCGAGGATCATTATACTGTTGTAATGGAGGTTTGATTATAGAGGTATCATGGTCAGTTTTATTCATTTCCCTGTGTATTTGTTTCCTTCTCACATTGAATGGCTTGGGCATGGAGGTTCTAGTCAAGTTGTTGCAGTTGTAGGATGATGGAGGTTTGATCATACTGCAGTTGTAATTGTGTCCCATGTAGACATATTTCAGTGTCTAAATTTGAGCTCAAGAATTCTCTTGAGTTTAGGTTTTCTTCTCTGAGCTCCTGGAAGGCCTGATTCCCAGATCAGTCTCCTTCACCCTTTATTCTAAGTCTTCCCTCTTCTCTCTCTTTAACTCAATTTACTGACTGAATTTAATGTGGCCCTCACTTCCCTGTGCATTTCCTGTCTAGTTCTGTGTTGAACATCTTTCACAATTGTTGAGTTTTGGTCATTGAACATCCATATTTAAACCAACATACACCCTAAACACTAATGGATATCGGGCTTAACTCTGCCGCAATCCAGGGGTGACTTCTGGTGCTAAAAAAATGTATTTTAGAGAACTATGTATTATGTCGTAAAACTCTGGCTCCATCTACAATTTGACTATGGAATGCCAAAATAAAACTATTTAGGGCCCCAAAACGACCATGGAAGTACAACAAGATGCACTGACATGAATACATACAAAATAAGATAGTTATATTAGGTGGGAGGTCACCATTATTCTCCTGGAAGATGTGTAGGGATTCATACAACCCTAGAAGGGTAGAACCCACAATTACAAAGAAGTACATAAGAACCTATTGAACTAAAAACTGAGACAAGGAGCCAGTCGAAACATGTGGGTGGCCACCAATATCCACCTGGATCAATCTAGATCTATTTGACCTTCAAATATGAGAATATAAAAATTAAATTGTACCTTTGAGAGGTTCCTCCAAAATGGCCACTTGATGAAGATGTGTTTGTTGCTATCGGAAAATGTTGAAGGATGTGTGAAAAAATCTCCATCATTTCATCCCTCTGTCACACGAGATCTTTCTCAAGAAACAGGTTAATAAAATCTTATGCTCCATTGTTTTTATTTTATGCCACCATCGATGGTTTCTTGGGCATGCCAGAGTGATTTCCCTCAAGAGATACAATCTCGAGAACCCAATGGATATACTCGAACCTCGTCGAGGACATGCATTGAAAAATGATCAAGAGTAGCCTGCTCTGACACCATTGATCCATATTATTTTTGGAACGAAATGAAAGAAGAGATATTACAATGAAATAATCATGAAAATTTCCAGAAACAAAGAAATACAACAATACATGATTTCTATTAATGAAAGAATTGTAAAGAGACTGTAAAAATAGAGAGAGCAAGACTCGCTAGAATGGTAGCAGATTTATCTCTGAGAAGAGATGTGACAACTACGTTCATTCACAAGAAGATCATTACAATGAGGCTCTGAAGAAATTTTTATGATAAACATGAATTTCAAAACCCTAGACATCCAAAAACCTAACCCTAGGACATGAAACACCAAAATTCATGTGGGCCCTATTTGGGCAAGTTAGTACATTAACTTCTCGGGGTCATAACTTTTGCATATGATCTCTATTTTAGATGAGTGATATCCCATTGGAAAGGTATTTTCCATAACTATGCATTATGTCATAAAACTCTGACTTCGTCTTTAGTTTTACTGTGGCACACCAAAAAATCACTATTTAGGGCCCCAAAACGGCCCTAGAAGTACATAAATATGTACTGACATGAAAAATTCCAAAATAATCTAGTTGGATTAGGTGGGAAATTACTCGTCTCCACTTGGAAGATCTGTAGGGATTCAAAAAAACCCAAAAGTGTAAAACCCACAATTACAAAGAAGTACTGAAGAATGTGTTGAACTAAAAAATGACAAGAGGATCTGGTTGGAATAGGTTGGTGGCCACCAATATCCACTTGGATCACTAGAGGTAGGTTCAATGTCAATGAGGCTTATAGACTAGCAGTTGGGCATGAGAATCTCCCCAAACAGAAAATATGGTAACAAATATGGATGAAAAACCTCTAGACAAATATCATTATGTTTCTTTATCTATTTGGGTAGGGGAAAATTCTAACATGCAACAACGTTATCGAAAGGGGATTCCAAGGACCTTCATTCTTCCATCACTATCAAGTGGGGTAAGAAACGATTGATCATCTTCTCAATGGTTGTTCATTTGTATCCTCCCTTTAGTAAAACAGATCAATCATCTTTAGGAAAATGGATTGAAGTAGAGAAAGTATTAGTTGGGAAACCATAAAAAAATGAAGAGAAAACATTTACTCTAAATTGGGTGTGGCAACTTCTACCATTATTTCTTACTTAGGAAATCTAGAAAGAGAGAAATAAAGAATCTTTAGGAATAAAAAAACGAAATTAGAGAAGGTGTGGTACAAAAATATAGTCCAACATATAGGAAACCTTTTCAACTACACCCTGGAATGAGGAGGATTGGTAGAGAAATGAAAAGGATGTCAATATATTGAAATATATGGAAATCAACTCATGGAAAGCCTATCCAATCAAACGTTTGAGAGTCCTAACTACAATATCCATGAAAAATGGTAACCTCCTCCAAAAGGATTCATAAAAATGATTTTTCTGGGGCCTCAAAGGGAAATCCTATCCATGTAGAATTTGAAGTGTCTAGGAATGATAAAAGGAGAAATAATCTGAATATATGTAGGTTATATAGGAATTGACAGCAATAACACAACTGGGTTATATGCTCTATAATTTGGACTTATTATAGCAACAAGCAAAGGTTTATCTAAAGTTGTGGATGGAGGAGACTCTCAACTTATTGTTCTCATGTTAAAAAATATCTAGCAAGGGTCATCTATGTTGATTATTTGGGTTGGTTGTCACTGATGTCAACCCTTGAAGAAACTCTGGTAGCGAATTCTGGTAGCGCAAATGTTTGAGTATTTGACCCAAGTTTGTTTGATGTATAATGATACGAGTTTTAATATATTTGAAGTTAATACTATTTTATATGGATAGTACATGTCATTCCATTTCTGGTGGTATGTGGAACGTCACATAACTCCTCACGATTAGAGAGTTATGGCCATGACAAGTTGAAGAACCCTCATGAGTCATCTAGAAGCCCCAAAAGGTCAAAGTAGTCAAAGTGGTTGAAAAGAATAAATTATTTAAATAACAAAGTGAAGTGATGAGTGTACTATAAGTCAAAGTGGATACAAAAGAAATTATTTAAATAATAAAGTTAATGGAGAAATTACTAAGTGGGGAAGTGGTTAGAAGTGGGTTAGCCCTAAAATAAGGAAGGTGGTTTAAGATGGTTAGAAGGTAACCCCTTGAGGAAGCTACATAAAAGTATAAATAAGAGGCAATGGTCTCTCATTTAATCACACTTGAGGATATTGAATATCTACAAGTGACTAAGGTAACCAAAGTATATCTAAGGCAAATCTCATAGGGAAGGTGAAGTAAAGAAGACCGAAATTCAAGGGAGAATAAATTCTTTTGATGACGCTTTCTAAGGTATGTTATTTACAAGTCATCTCACCATTTTCGCAATAAATTTCTTTCTAGAATGATTCATACCTATAAATATGGAGGTTGTTGAGGAAACATATCCAAGTAGATGTGATAAAAAATTTAGCTTGTGGATCATTGTATTTTTGGAGTTACAATCCGTGGAAAATAAGGTTTGTGGCTAGTCCCGAAACTAGTCTAAAACAAGTGTTTTGGGTAAAAATGTCATAAATTCTTCATAACAGATCAAAATTTAGTAAGACAAAATGTATTGGTTATAGTACCGTGTTTAGTATTCTGTGTAACATTTTCAGATCCATACAACAAATATTTTGTGCGGGGAATGCTCTACAATTTCACTTTGTAGAATAAGCTAGAATTCAACAAGGTATGCCATTTTTACTATAACTCCTTTTCTGAGAGGTTCCAAGTAGTGAAACCGAGAAGAATTGCATAAAAGACACTAAATATAATTGCATACTAGCTTCATACCTTTATTCATTACAACAACATAGTTATGATTATTTCAAATTAGGGTTTTTGACTAATTCAACATTAGTCATGTGAGACTAAAGTAAAGTTTGATGAAAATTATAGTCTCTTGTTGTTAAAGTTAAGGAAGGTTTGCAGGTATGTGATCATATACACTAGGTTTGTTACAGAGTTACAAATCAGATTTGGATGATGAAATTGATGAGGGATTTTGGTTGAGGTACATGTTGGGTACATGGTTGAGACACGTAGTTGATGAGTTGGCACATACATGAGGTGTATAGTTGATGATGTTGGTGCATCTTGATGAGTCATATTTGATGAGTAGTTGATGCATGATTGGTACATACTTGGTACATGGTTTGAGGCACATGTTAGTAGTATTGTTGATACATGGTTTATGGATGATGTAGAATACGTGTCTTGGTATATTATTTATTGATCTTGGTGATGATTATGAGTTGTTGTGTTATGCTTGGTTGATGCACATCTTGGTGATATTGTGCATATGGTTGAGAGTTGTCTTGGTGATTGATCTTGGTGAGTATATCTGATTTGTTTGATAAGATTGATGAGACAATTTTTTGTGATAGGTTGTTTGGACAGGTTGTTGTGATAGATTGTTTGGATAGGTTATTGTGATAGGTTATTTGTATAGGTTTGGTGCATGGTTGATGAATTTTTTTATGATACAGGTTGATGTATGGTACATGTTGGCAAAGGTTATTAGTATAGGTTGTTACAGGTTGATGTATGGTACATGTTGGCACAGGTTATTGGTACAGGTTGTTATAGGTTGTTTGGTGTAGGTTGATTCATACAGGTTTACAATAGTATATCTCACAGTGATAGTGTGACAATGGTTCCACCATTCTACTTATATTTCACTGCGGTTGGATGGGGAAACGACAGGTGGTTTTAGCCACCTTTTGGTTGTATCCAAAGAACATAGGGGGTTGTAGCCTCCTTCTAGTTGTAGCTAGAGAATTGGGGAGTTGGAGCTTCCCTTAGGTTGTAGCCTGAGAAATTAGGGGGTTGGATCCTCCTTCCAGTTGCAGTTGGAAAACAAAGGAAGTTGGTGCTTCCAATGAATGTAATTCTTAAATACATATAAGAAAAATCATTATGTGGTTTTCTCCCACTTTTGGTTTCCACGTAAATACACGGGTGTATTGTGTATGTGTATGATTGCTCTTTTGTTCATTGTTTATTTACTCTGCAACTACTGGATGATAATGCTACATTGGTATAACACTTGCATTTTATGGTTAAAAAGGATTATATTTCTCTATTATTGATTCACCCCCCTCTCAGTAATCCAACAATTAGTATCAGAGCAAGTTCCTTCAAGAATCGGTTTAACCACTGAAAGGTAGATCATGGAGAGCAACAACTTGTATAAAAGTGGAATACCATAGTTTCATGGACATAAGTATGCATTCTAGAGTAGAAGGATGAAAACATATATACATGCACAGGGATTTGAAATTTGGCAATCTGTAGTAGATGGATACAAAGAACCAGTAGTTCTGCCAACAAGTGAAAGAGAAATAAAACTCGGTCAAAATAATTCCAAAGCCACAAAATCACTTTTGAATGGTATTGGTGAATCGATATACACCAAAGTTATACACTATAAATGTGCTAAAGAGATATGGGACAAACTTCAAAATATTTATGAAGGATATTCAAAAGTCAAAGAAGCAAATCTTCAAACTTATAGAGGTCAGTTCGAACAACTAAAGATGAAGGAAGAGGAGAATATTGCATCTTACTTCTTACAATTCAATGAATCAGTAAATGCAATCATAGGATTGGGAGAAGAAATTAAAGAATTTTTAATTGTTCAAAAGGTACTAAGATATCTTCCTATGAGATTTGATCCTAAGATATCAACACTAGAAGAAAGAAAATATCTAGACTCAATAAGCATGGATGAACTACATCGAATCTCCATAGCATATGAAATGAGAACTGAAAAGGAAAATCCAGATAAAAAATAATCAACCTTCAAATCATCCAAAAGGTCAAAGAAAAAGGGAAAGAAAAAAGAAAAAGAATGTAGAAGCAACAATGACATCTCAAAAGATGATGAAGAAGTGGCCAACTTTGTTAGAAGATTGAACAAGGGAACCAACAATAGATATAAAGGTAAGATTCCATTGATTTGTTTTAATTTTGATGGTATTGGTCATTTTGTTAACAAATGTCCTCATAAAAAAAAAAAGAGGAATGATGAAGATTACACAAATATCAAAAAAACATATAAAGAAAAAATAACCAAAAATAAAACTTTCAAGAAAATCTTATGTACCAAAGAAGATATCTCCTTATCAGATGAATATGAAGTTAGTGACAGTGAGACAGAAAGAGTTCTATTCATGGAAATAGAAGAATCTGATAAATAAGACACCGAAGAAGAATACGAAGAGGCGGAATTTGACTATCGAGAAGAATTGTTAAGTTCCATAGAAGTTATAAGAAGAGAAAAGAAGAAATACAAGAAGCTACAAGAACTAGACAAGAAAGAAGACACTCGGGAACTAGAACAAATGATCATAAAATTTAAGGTTCAAATAGAATAAGACAAAAGAATTGAAGAACAACTCAAATAACAATTAGAAGAAAGAGACAAGATCATTGGAAAGTTGGGAGCAGAGATTGTCACATTGAGAAAGGATCTTCAAAATAAAAATATGAAAAAAATTTGGATGACATTATCAGCAATCAAAATCCTCATCATGACAAGTCTGACCTTCAATACAATCAGAGAGAAAAGGGATCAAGCTCCAAAACAACATAAAAAGAAACATATCCAAAAAGATATGTAGAAACAATCAAAGGGGATATGAAGACCTACAAGGAAGATTACAAGGACACTCCTCCACTAAGAACATTCATATTTTAGAATCAATGATCGACAGAAACAAATAGGGCTCAAGAAGAAGGAGGATTTATAAGAGTAACTCCTTTCATAAGATATTCAACTGTCAGGTATCAAACTATCTTTTTTGGTTTATGTTATGCATGCAATAATTTTGGACATAAATTTGTTAATTGCATAGATAACAACAGGAACATAAACACCTTTGAAAGTCATACACAAAAGGGTTATCCAAGAAGGCCTAGTGAAACACAGAGAATAAGCTACAACATTTTTGAATCATTGAGCACTAAAGTGGAATGCTACAAGTGTAACAACTTTGGACACATGGCCAAAGATTGTAGAATGAAATTCCCTCCTAGAGAACCACAACAAAACAAAAAGAGTCACAAATAGGAACCTCAAAAGAGAACATGGACAAGAAAGCAGAATCAATATAGAAATGAAGAATGCACACTCACTCGACAAGATCAGAAGAAGAAATGTGGTTGGTATGTTGACAGCGTCTGTTCAAAACACATGATAGGTGATAAATATAGTTTTCTTACATTAAGAAAGGAAAAATATGTATCAGTCTCCTTCGGAAATGATGATTAATCTAAAATCATTAGAAAAGGCACAGTCATAATTGGAAACAAGAATACCAAGGCATAAAGTGTTCTACTAGTAGAAGATATGAAACATAATCTTCTAAGTGTAAGTAAAATGTGTGACCAATGTCATAAAATTACTTTCGATTCACAGAAGTGCAATATAACAAAAGAAGGTTCAGGAAAATTGTTTATAACAACTGCAAGAACTTCAAGCAACATATATGTATTAAGTGAAATTGGAAATGAAAAGTGTTTTCTAGGAAAGGAATATGAAGGATGGATATGGCATAGAAGAATGGGTCAAATAAAATTTGATAATCTTGTCAAATACAACAAAAAGGAATCAGTTAGAGAAATTACCTAGATCATGAAACCAACCAACACTTTATGCAAGCATTGTCAACATGGAAAGAAAACAAAGACCAAGTTCAAATAAAAGGAACTGCCAAGAAGAATGACTTTCCTAGACCGTTCCCTCACATTGGCCATGAGGGGAATCATTGTCTATGGTACATCAACAATCTATTGGACCATTTTGATTACGAAAATGATTGTCCGATCTGGACCATTTTTCGAACTGGAAAATACCTATTCGTTAGAAATCTCAAGCCACTTTCTGAACTCGAAAGGAACTTCCCATCCTGGACCATTTTTGAAACTAAAAAATGATTATCCATATATAAATATTATATATATTAGTGCTCCCTCCCAACCTAGGGAGACATCTAAGGGATTTATCTCCACGAGCCCCATCTTGTCTTGTAAGTATGAAAAATGTATCCTAGACATAGGCTTTATCAAAATATATGCTATATGCTCATCTGTGGAGATATACTAGAGTTTCACTTCTCATTCCTAGAATTTATCATGAATAAAGTAGTATTTGATATCAATGTGTTTCGACCAATCATGAAACGCTCGGTGTTCTGATAACCTTATACAACTTTTCTTTTCAGAGTATATTATGGTCGAATTTGGTACCTGACCAAATAATCCAGAAATCAGCTTCCTCAACCATACTGCTTCTGTACATGCCTCACATGCTATGATATATTTTGATTAAGCTGTGCTGAGTGTGACATACTTCTATTTCCTTCTACCCCAAGATATCATAGCAGAGCCCAAGCTTAAACACATCCCTGAAGTACTTCTTCTGTCTTCTGCACTACCTGCCCAATATGAATCCGTGAATCCATGAAGTTTTATATCACTTGATGAGGTATATAATAAACCATAGCTTAGCATCCCATGAATATATCTTAGAACATGATTTGCAGCTATCCAATGCTCATGTCTGGGTTCCACCTGAAACTGGCTTAGGGTGTTTACAACAAAGAAAATATCTGGTCGAGTATTCACTAAATACAACAATGACCCAATCAATTTCCGATATAGGGATGGGTCTACTAGATTAGAATACGAGTCTCTTACTTTTCTTATATCTATGGTCATAGGAGTTTCCATGCATTTTCAATCCATCATTCCAAACTTCTGAAGAATCTTCACTACATACTTTCCTTGTCCAAGGAATACTTCACCACTCTTCTGCCATATTTCTAGTCCCAGGTAATAATGCATGAGACCAAGGTCTTTCATATCGAAATCCGAAGCTATTTCCTACTTACACTAGGTGAGGAGAGACTCTTCACCTGTCAAGAAGAAATTGTCAACATATAGAAGTATAATCACAAGTTCATTGTTCATGAATTTGTAGTAGAGATTTGGATCTACATGACTCTTGGAGAAACCAAATCTTATTAAGAAGCTATATATTATGGAATACCAAGCTCTTTGATCTTGCTTGAGTCCATATAGGGATTTCTTTAATATGAAAACATGAGTGTCTCTGGAGTGTAATTAAAATCCTTGAGGTTGTTCAATGTATACTTCTTCTTCAATTGCTCCATTGAGAAAAGTTGACTTTACATCCATCTGATGTAAACTCCATCCCATGGAGGCAGCTAGAGACATAATGGCTCTAATATAAGTATATCTGGAAATAGGAGAAAATGTCTCGTCATAATGTTCTCCCTCCTTCTAGGAGAACCCTATAGCTACGAATCTTTCTTTGTATTTGTCCATGCTTCTGTCTGTTGCATCTTTCATCGTATTCACACATTTTGAGGTTACTATTGATTTTTATTTCGGTCTAGGCACAATTTCCCATACATCATTTTTAATGATGGACCGGTGTTCTTTTGTCATGGATTATTTCCATTGTTTCTTCTGATCTTCCTCTTGAAATGTGGTGGGTTCCTCATTTAGAATCTTTTTCATACATGTTTCATAGCTAAAGAATCTCTTGGCCTTTTTTCTTTCTCTGAAGGTGCTACTTGGGGCTTTGAGTGTTTCTACTTCTTGTAGAGTAGCTTTAAGCCAAGATGGATGTTTCTTGGTTTTGGATACAATTATTGATTCAATAGGTTCACATGGTTGCATTAGATGATCAATTTGTTATGTTTCTTCATTCTGACTTTCTAGAAGACATGTGCTTTCTTATTTAGGCTCTTCATAGTCTTCTTCTTCTATATTTTCTTCTATTGATTTCTTGAAAGACATATTTTCATTGAAGGTTACATCTCTTCTGAATTCAACCTTATGTTGTTTCAGGATATAGATTCTGTAGGCTTTGGATGATTCATTGTATCCCACAAATATGCCCTTCTTTCCAGAGGGTTCTAATTTCTTCCGTTTATCCTTGGGGATGTGAATGTAAACAGGGAATCCAAATATTCTTAAGTGTTCCAAATTAGGTTTATTTCCTAAGAAGACTTCTTCTGGAGTCATATCCTTCAATTTTTCATGGGGAATTATGTTCTGAACATATATTGTTGTCATGGTTGATTCTCCCCACAAATACATATATAAACCTTGATCGTTCATTAGTGCCTTCATAGTTTCTTCAATAGATATGTTCTTCCTTTCTGCTACACCATTTTGTTGAGGATTATGAGGAACATTTAGCTCCCTCCTAACCCCGGCCAATTTGTAAAAGAAAAAAAATTCCTTGGATGTGTATTTTCCTCCATTATCTATTCTCAAGGTCTTTATTTTCATGTTTGTGAGGTTCACTATCTTTGCTTTGAATTCTTGAAACTTGCTGAAAACTTCATCCTTTGTCTTCTAGAGATATAACCAATTATTTATTGAGTAATCATCTATGAAGATTACATGGTAAAGAGAAACTCCTAGAGATTTGAATGGCATCGGACCACAAACATCTGAATGTATTATATCTAGGATTTATTTAGATCTATTATTGCTACTTGAGAATGGTTTCTTAACATTCTTATCAAGAGAACATCCTTTGCAAATTCCTTCATGTGCAGATTGCAGTTCTGGTATTCCTTCAACCATATTTTCGAGGAAAGGTAATCCTTGATAGTTGATATGATCATATCATTGTTATACCAAGATTTGCCTCACCATTGCTATCTTGCATAGAGGGCCTTTTTTCCATTTCCCTATGCAGACTTTTTATCCCTTTTTTATGAATCCAGAGCTAAAAATATACATTTTTCCACATACACGCTCCCTAACTATTATACAAGATGTGTGTACACTTGTTTCTCCACTACAACTCGTGTATATCAGGATTTGTGCCAGAAAAAACAAAATGAGGTCAGGTTTCCATCAGGTTTCCATGTCACGATAGAAGATCTCTGATCCTTGGCCTTCCATATACTGGAAACGTTCTGACTTGTCCCTCCAGTTGCATTCTGAAGGCTATAAGAGCACAATTTCGAGCTATGGAAAAGAGGAGAAAGCATTCAAATTTGAGAGCAAAGTTACTCTAGAGAAATTACTTCATATTGAGTCTGCATCCCTTTATCCCTCAAGTCTGAACACAGTTTTTATCCCCCAAGCTCTTCCCCTGTTATTGAGAGGACCTCTTTGCCTCTTTCTCATGAGCTTTCCTTTGGTGGAGGATTGAATTGGTGGGGACCTAGTTGGAAGGAACTTGGTTTCTTGGTTTCGAACTATGTCGACACAGAAGTCTGTAATGTTGACACTTCTGTTGATCAATTATTAATAGAAATATTCCTTTCCCATCCTATTGGTATCTTGCAAATATGTGATTATTATCCATGGGTGTGTTTGTAATGTTTGTTAATGGATTATTCTGTCTAATGTGCTAACCCATTTTATATCATCACTATATACTTTATTTGCTTGTTTGTTGAGAACTTCTCTAATGCAGGAGCATTGCAAACATCGTAAGAAGCAAGCAAGCGCAAAGACGGAAGACAACTGGAAAGCACCAACGTACATTTTTTTGAAATGTTTTGAAACATTAATGTAATAGTTAAGAGAGTGTGTACTTCCATGTTGTAAACATATCTTGAGCGATCTGCTCTCATCTGTAAGGTGTAGAGACTTTTATAGGAAGTTAATTTAAGTAGGTAGAATTAAATTCTAGATTAGACAGCTTTAGGAGCTGGAGGGAAAACTGAATATAGACACCCTCATCTTGTATCATTTGTAACATTAGCAACATAATCAATTAAGCATGGAGCATAGAAAGGAGAAGAAGTAGAGAGCTGTGTAGAAGAGCCCATGTACAGAAGTTCTGAGATTAATATATGAAGCTTTGATTCAGACTCATGGTGTTCTAATGATTTCTGTGCATACAGACTGAATGTTATGCTCATGGTTGTTTTACTCTTTCTGTTCTACATTTGCCTTTATGCTATGTATGTATGATTTCATGCTGGGTATTTGAAGTCTGAGAGAGAAAGGAAATGAATTTCAATTATTTCTCTATCTGAGAAAGAGTTCCTGCAAGGAGTGTAGTGAAACATCCACAAGGAGTGCGTCGACGGGTTCAGATTTCATCTTTGAAAGCTCGGGAGGGATACCATTGTTCTCATCTTTCGTAGAAGTGAAAAATAGGCACAGAAGCCGTGCAAGGTGTGCACAGGCTGGTTGAAAGTTCAGAACTTGTCAACCGAGAGAAGAGTTGAAGACTGTTGTCGCAAGGAGTTGCACAGAGTCAAAATAACTCAAATACTTAGACATATTTGAGGAAGTTTCGTAAGGAGTGTGTGCAGAAGTCATTTAGGAGGCTTGAGTTGGCGAAGGAAATCTCAGGAGAGTTAGCATCTTCAAGGGGTTTGAAGAGAAGAAGGGAACTTTAGCCATCGTGCAGAGGATAGGTTCTAGAAGAGAGATGTAGGGTCAAATTAGGACCAGAGATCTTTAAAGAAGAAATTTGGGTGGTCAAAATTCTCTGTGGAGAATTTGCGAAGTCTCGAGAGCCGTTAGATCTTGCATAGGAGAAAGGGGAGTTATGGCAATTGTTTTCCAAAGTATAAGATCAGGAGAGATAGGACTGTAGATCCAAGCCGACGAGGGTCATTGGATTACTCGTGAACTTTCATTTCAGAGTTTGGAGGTTTGAGGAGGTAGAAGAATTCATGTCCAAAGATAGAGGAAAGTAGAAGTGGACAGGTGGTGTACTTGTCAAGAAGTGAATTTAGATTCGTTGACGAATTCGGGAGTTTTTGGGTTGGAGAGCCGAAAGCTTAGCATCAAAATTCATGGAATTTTGAAGTCTGAAATCCCGAAAAGGGTGAAAAGTTTCGTTGTGGGACCATCACTAGGAAACGTGTCGGAATTCGGCATTTCGGCATTTCGGGGAATAGGAGATCGAGATATTTGTTTCGAGATTCCCAAAATCGTGAAACGCGGTATAAGTGTGGAGGATAACGAGGCCTACATTTCGGTGAACCAGAAACTCAGATTTTGGAAGTCGAAGAGTCGAGACACTCAGTAATAGGAGTCACGAAGTTGCAATATCCGAAATTCCGAAATAGTGAAGGACATGATCACATAGTGGATCGAAGAATTTGAACTAGTGCTTAGCATCAGTGCATGTGGGCTCAATTCATAAGGACCGATGGTGACGCCATTGTAGGTGTGTTTGATTTCCCAAAAAGGAATCAAAGAGTCAGTTAGAATCAAAGGGAAATAAAAAGAGCAATCCTGCGTGGACCTTAACCCGAGGGTTGGGGGTATGCACCATCTAGTATTAGAGCATAGGAGAATTTTCTTTGCTTTCTGTAGCAGGAAAAGAAAGATTTTCAACCATGCCACCGAGAAGAAGAGACAGGCAAACACCCGATTCACCAGAGGAAAGGGAAATGCCAAGAAGAAGGGGTAGGCAATTACCTGAGCCACTAAGGGCAAGAGAGATGCATGAAATGCGTGCTAGGTTGGATTCCATGGAATTATCATAGAGGCGCACAGTCAGTGCTGGGGATATCAGTGATTCCGAAAGTGAAAATGAAGTCGAACATGTAGGAGAACAAGTTGTAGTAGAGGATGCAGCAAATGAATGCCTACTCAGGGCTGTTGCAAGGATGGGTGCCAGGGTTAAAATGGACATTCCAGTATATGAGGGAAACCTGGATGTTGAAGAGCTTCTAGACTAGATTAGAGCTCTGGACACATATTTTGACTATGAAGATGTCGAGGAAGACAAAAAGGTCAAACATGTTGTCACAAGACTTAAAGGACATGCAACATTGTGGTGGGATGAACTACAAGATGACCGACGCTGCAAAGGGAAGAAGAAAATCAAGAGTTGGGATAGAATGATCATGAAGATGAAGGCGAAATTCATACCCAAGGATTACCAAATCACTCTATTTCGGAGGATGAAGAATTTGAGACAGAAGCTGATGTCAGTGAAGGATTACACTAAAGAGTTCTAAAAGATAAACATCAGGGCACGTCATCACGAAAGTGATGATGAGAAGGTTTTCAGGTATATGAATGGTCTGAGATGCGACATTCAGGACGAGATGAGCATGATGACCATCCAAATGGTGGAATATTCTTATCAGATGGCTCTAAAGGCTGAAGAGAAACTGAGCCGAAATCAAGGTCAAATAGGACGAGGCAGAAGTTAGCCCAGAGGCAGAATAGTTGTCCAAGATAGGAATCAGAAGCCTAAGGAAGAGTGAAAGAAAACTCAACCTCAAACTGAGAGAGGTGGAAGCTCACAAATAGGGTAGTATGCTGGTTAGAGAGGACAGTATGCTGATAACATCACTTTTCCTCATGCTAGAGGAAGAGGAAGAGGCAAAGGTGGAGTGATAAAATGCTTCACATGCAGAAAGAATGGGCACAAATCTTATGAATGTCTAGATAAGAAGAAAGAAGGTGGTGAAAATCACATTGCCGAAGCACAAAGGTGGAATGTTGAAGGCAGAAGATCACTGGTGATGAGGAAGGTTCTCTTAATGCCAGAAAAGGAGGCAGAGAATCCAGTGCAAAGGAATAGTTTTTTTCGGACTGCTTGCAAGACCAAGGATAGGGTATGCAAGGTCATCGTGGATAGTGGTAGCACAAACAATCTCGTTTCTACAGAGATGGTAGAAAATATGGAGCTGGAGACTATTGAACATCCAAGTCCATACAGAGTTTCATGGCTACAAAAAGGACATCAGGTAAATGTCACTAAACAATGTTTAGTTGAATTCAAAATAGGAGGATATAATGATAACATATTGTTTGATGTCATCCCCATGGATGTTTGTCATCTATTGTTGGGTAGACCGTGGAAATATGACAGGAATGTGATTCATGATGGGAGAAAGAACACATACACCCTGGAGAAGAATGGGAGAACTCACATGTTGTTGTCAATCAAGGACAAAGAGGTGAAACTAGAGGTAAGCAACATTGTACTTCTCATGAGTGGGAAGGAACTTCTTAAGGAGGTTAAGAAGAAGGAAGATCCAAAATTCATTGTGGTGAGGAAACCCAGAATTGTTTTGAACAACACAAGAGTGGATGACTTACCAGAAGAAATCCAAAAGTTACTGGAGGAATTTGCTAATATAGTAGTGGACGAGCTACCTCATTCGTTGCCACCAATCATAAGTATAAGTCATCACATTGATCTTATACCTGGAGCTAGTTTACCAAACAAAGCAACGTACAGATTGACGCCGTAGGAGAATGATGAGGTCAAAAGACAGGTCCAGGATTTAATGGACAAAGGGTTGGTTAGAGAAAGCTTGAGTCCATGTGCTATTCCGATAGTGCTCAGTCCAAAAAAAGATGGAGGCGGGAGGATGTGTACAGAATCAAGAGAAATTAACAATATTACCATCAGGTATAGATTTCCATTACCAAGAATGGATGATTTGATGGATTTCTTGAGTGGAGCGAATTTTTTTCGAAGATTGATTTGAAAAGTGGTTATCATCAAATTCGTATGAGATAAGGTGATGAATGGAAGATATCCTTCAATATGAATGAGGGACAGTATGAATGGCTTGTTATGCCGTTTGGATTAACAAACGCTCCAAGTACCTTCATGAGATTGATGAATGAAGTCCTGAAGGATTTCATTGGAAAATTTTTCATTGTGTATCTTGATGACATACTGAGTTTCAGTAAAATAGAGGTAGAGCATCTGAAATATTTGGCTATAGTTATGAAGAGGCTACAGCAAGAGAAGATGTTGATAAATATGAAGAAATCCTCATTCATGAAGACAGAGCTCATTTATTTGGGTTTTGTTATTTCTACAGATATGTTGAAGATGGATCCAGATAAAGTGGAGGTGATTAAGAATTGGCCATCACCAAAGAGTATCTTTGAAGTTCAAAGTTTTCATGGATTGTCTAGTTTCTATAGAAAATTCATCAGGAATTTCAATGGAATTAGCACATCGATGATGGACACAGTGAAGAAAAGACATAAATCTTTTCACTGGACAGAAGAAGCAGAGAAAACCTTCAATTTGTTAAAGAGGAAGATTATTGAACAACCAATTCTGGTGTTACCAGATTTTAGTAAGACGTTTCAGGTCAGGTGTGATGCTAGTGGTTTTGCAATTAGAGTGGTTTTGAGTCAAGATGACAGGCCAGTCACATACTTTACTGAGAAACTGAATGAGGAAAAGGTTAAGTACTCCACGTATGACAAATAATTTTATGCGGTCATATAGGCACTAAAAAAGTGGAGGCACTACTTGGTCCCTAAAGAGTTCGTTTTGTATAGTGACAATCATGCCTTACAATTTGTAACTCAACAGGATAAATTGAACCAGAAGCATGCAAAATGGGTTGAATATATGCATAATTTTACTTTTGCAATTAAACATATTTCAGGAACTGCTAACAAAGTTGTTGATGCTTTGAGTAGGAAATGTTTACTGGTGCAGGAATTCAGAGTCAGAACTTTGGGTTTTGATAACCTCAAGGATATGTACAAAGATGATCTAGATTTCAAAGAGGTGTATGAGGCATCTGAAAATCCAGTTCTCAGGGAAAAAATTCAATGGACTGAATATATGATCCAGGATGGATTATTATTCAGGGGCAATCAACTGTGTATTCCAAAATGCACCATGAGGGAGAATCTGTTGAAGGAAAAACATAGTGGAGGATTGGCCGGACATTTCGGTCATGATAAGACGTTCTCGAAATTGAATGGCTTATATTTTTGGCTAGGAATAAGAGCAGATGTCAAAAGGTTTTTGGACAGATGTAGAATTTTTCATCACACAAAAGGAAGGAAACATAACACAGGGTTATATCAGTCGTTACCCATACCAGAGAGGCCGTGGGATGCAGTAAGCATGGATTTTGTGTTGAGATTGCCAAGAATGAAGATAGGTTTTGATTCAATATTTTTGGTAGTGGATAGATTTTTGAAAATGGCACACTTCATACCATGTCATAAAACCAGTGACGCGACTCATATCGCGAACCTGTTTTTCAAAGAAGTTGTCAAACTTCACGGCTTACCAAGAAGTATAGTTTCAGATTGAGACACCAAGTTTGTGGGACATTTCTGGAGGACCTTATGGAAGAAGCTGGGGATGATTTTGTCCTTTATCTCAGCTTATCATCCTTAGATGGATGGGTAGACAGAAGCTGTGAACAAAAGCTTGGGAGATTTACTAAGGATCCTAGTGACTGGACATCACAGTCAGTGGGATCACATTCTGCCACAAGAGGAATTTGCTTATAATGATTCGATCAATAGAAGCACAGGGAAGAGTCCATTTCAGATTGTTTATGGAATGCAGCCAAGAGGAGTTTCTGAATTGAAAGATTCAGAACAGAATGAAACTAGAAGTGCTAGTGCAGAAGATTTTGTAGAGGAAATGAAAGAACTTCACAACCAAGTGAAGGAGAGATTGTAGAATTCAAGCTAGGAGTATAAGCACCGAGCAGATCAACACATGTGACAACTTCATTTTGAAGTTGGTGATTTGATCCTTACACATATAAGGAAGGAAAGGTTCCCAAGGGGAACATATAACAAACTGAAGATGAAGAAAATTGAACCATGAATAATCATAAGGAAATTTGGGGCAAATGCATATGAGATTGAATTACCCGATGGGATCGGAATTTCATTGATATTCAACATCTCATATTTGTACCCTTATAAAGTTGGAGAAGTAGGAGAAAATAGTGAAAAAACAGAGGTTCAGTGGGCTAAACAAATGCCTGTAGCAGAAAAGACACAGATGGAGAGAATACTTGACAAGAGAGTCAGCAAGAGGACCAGTAGAAAAGAATATTTCGAATACTTGGTCAAATGGAGGGGACATCCAGTTGAAGATGCCAGCTAAGAGAATGAAGAAGACATTCAAAACCATGGGAAAACAGTGCAAGAGCTCATGAATAGGAGTTCATGAAAGTTTTCAAGTGAAGGAGTATGATGCAGGAGCATCGCAAGCATCGTAAGTAGCAAGCAAGCACAAAGATAGAAGACAACTAGAAAGCACCAACGCACTTTTTTTTGAAATGTTTTGAAAAATTAATGTAATAGTTAAGAGAGTGCATACTTCCATGTTGTAAATAGATCTTGAGCGTTCTTCTCTCATCTATAAGGTGTAGAGACATTTATAGGTAGTTAATGTAAGTAGGTAGAATTAAATTCTAGATTAGATAGTTTTAGGAGCTGGAGGGGAAACTGACTATAGACACCCTCATCTTGTATCATTTGTAACATTAGCAACTAATCAATTAAGCATAGAGAATAGAGAGGAGAAGAAGCAGAGAGCTATGTAGAAGAGCCCATGTATAGAAGTTCTGAGATTAATATATGAAGCTTTGATTCAGACTCATGGTGTTCTAATGCTTTCTGTGTATACAAACTAAATTTTATGCTCATGGTTGTTTTACTCTTTCTGTTGTACATTTGCTTTTATGCTATGTATGTATGATTTCATGTTGGGTATTTGAAGTCTGAGAGAGCAAGGAAATGAGTTTCAATTATTTCTCTATCTAAGCAAGAGTTCCTGCAACAAGTGCAGTGAAACATCCGCAAGGAGTGCGTCGACGGGTTCAGAGTTCATCTTTGAAAGCTCAGGAGGGATACCATTGTTCTCATTTTCCATAGAAGTGAAAAACAGGCACAAAATCCATGCAAGGTGTGAACAGGCTGGTTGAAAGTTTAGAACTTGTCAACCGAGAGAACAGTTGAAGACTGTTGTCGTAAAGAGTTGCACAGAGTCAAAAGAACTCAAATACTTAGATGTATTTGAGGAAGTGCCGCAAGGAGTGTGTGTAGAAGTCATTTAGGAGGCTTGAGTTAGCAAAGGAAATCTCAGGAGAGTTATCATATTCAAGGGGTTTGAAGAGAAGAAGGAAACTTTAGCCATCGTGCAGAGGATAGGTTCTAGAAGAGAGACGCAGGGTCAAATTAGGACTAGAGATCTTTAAAGAAGAAATTTGGGTGGTCGAAATTCTCTATGGAGAATTTGTGAAGTCTCAAGAGCCGTTAGATCTTGCTGAGGAGAAAGGGGAGTTCTGGCGATTGTTTTCCGAAGTATAAGCTCAGGAGAGATAGGACCATAGATCCAAGCGGACGAGGGTCGTTGGATTACTCGTGAACTTTCATTTCGGAGTTTAGAGGTTTGAGGAGGCCGAAGAATTCACGTCCAAAGATAGAGGAAAGCAGAAGTGGATAGGTGGTGTACTCTTCAAGAAGAAAATTCAGATTCGTTGACCAATTCGGTAGTTCGTGGGTTGGAGAACCAAAATCTTAGCATCAGGATTCATGAAATTGTGAAGCCCGAAATCCCAAAAAGGGCAGAAAGTTTTGCTGTGGGACCAACACTAGGAAACGTGTGGGAATTTGGCATTTCGGCATTTCGGGGAGATGGAGATCGGGAAATCGTGAAACGCAGTATAATTGTGGAGGATAACGAGGCCTACATTTCGATGAACCGTCAGCTCATATTTTGGAAATCGAAGAGTCGAGACACTCGGTAACAAGAGTCGTGAAGTCACGATATCCAAAGTTGCAAAATAGTGAAGGACGTGATCACATAGTGGATCGAAGAATTTGAATTAGTGCTTAGCATCAGTGCACGCGTGCTCAATTCATAAGGACCTATGGTGACACCATTGTAGGTGTGTTTGATATCTCAAAAAGGAATCAAAGAGTCAGTTAGACTCAAAGGGAAATAAAAAGAGCGATCTTGAGTGGACCTTAACTTGAGGGTTGGGGGTCTACACCATTCTCGTAGGTATAAAGCTTTGGGTAAAAGTGCTCAATGGTGGAACATCATCAAACGTTGGATCGAGGTAGGCCTCTTTCTTGTATCGCATATTAGTTTATATAGCATATGTTGGAATTGAGTTGATTTCTATAGTCATCCCTGTCTGTTGTGGTTTACCCTTAGCCATAAAGAGTTTTTCCCTTGTAATAGAAATGGAAACTCCACTGGGGAGAGATCTTCCTTATAATGGTTGAAGTACTTTTTCTTCTTACATTGCTCTTTTTCCTTTGTGTTTATTTTCGTATCACTGCGTGACAGATCCTGTTCACTCTAAGTCTAAGTTTTCAGCCTTTTACCCTTGCCTAGCCTTGTTTTAAAGCATATACACTCGTTATTCCTTGACAGTCGCATATACATGCATGTTGTCTCAGTGCAAGAAGTGTATATAATCTTTATTCTCCTGAACAGTCGCGTATACCACTTCCCCTTGCTTGTTTTCTTGGTTGAGTGACTGTTGGGTAGGATTTAAAGATTGTTGAGCCTTTTTAGGTCTCTGTAGTGCCTGTTGAGATTATCTGGGATGACAGGAAGCCTATTTGGAGTTGAATTTTTGGGCGTAGTCTGTCTCTTTGTTTTATATTTTTAATTTTTCCTTGGTTTCTGGGCTATTTGCTTGGCTTCCTGGTATTCTGTTTGAGTTACTTCTTTTATACACTGTAGAATTCATCTGTCAAGTTGCTTATCAGTCCATGCATCTTCTTTTTAGAATATTGAAAATACAAAAAAAATAGGCATTTTGCATTGGTTGGCATTTTTGTCTTTGAATTTTCATCATTATCTTAGAACATTTAGTGAAAGATCGTATTTTACTTTTGAATTGCAGATTTGAAATTAAAGACTGCATTGTTTTTATTAGCATATCATTCATTGAAAAGTTAAAGATAGACTTTTCATTATATCCATATTTATTTTCTGGGAGAGTCATAACCCCATGAGTTTCACTTCCATACCTTTTTGAGTAACCACGGACAATAAAATTTATGCTTTAAACTAAAATTGACAAGTCACAATTTTATTTTTACGGTGAACAAACTAGCTCAAGATTTAGTGCCTTGGAATAGGATTTTGTGAGTAAACTTCTCCAAGGAAATTAAATCAACATATGTGTCTGAGATAGGGATTTGAGAAGTCCATTGTATAATTGGTAATATCAAGAGGCTTTGCTCATACAAGATTTAATCACAAGGTCGCGTGAAGTTAGTTGAAGGGATAACCCTTGGATACTCACCTAGTGTCAGAGATATTTCTATGGATTTACTAGTATTTGGGGATCTTGCTAGTGCCCATACCTCTGTGAGAGGCAGTTCTTTCAAGGTTTTGGGCTTTGCTACCCTACCCATACGGTGATCCAGACTTACGAATGCTCGCCTATGCATCGGTTATATAGTGGTTTATTAGTTGCTTGACTTAGGTATCTCATAGGTTACTTGCAGTGGTTATTTTGCTTGTACCCTGAGTCAGATAAGGTTCAAACATCACACAGCCTTTATGGAGGATTACCTCTCTGGGGGGATCTAACTGACTGGTTATTAAGCCCACTAGGGCCCTTATAACTAATTCGGTTACCTCCAAACTTTAGTGGGGAGTCTCAAGTCCCTCTTGGATGAGACATACCTTCTTTAGCGAGGGAGGCCACTCAGCCACTTTAGCCCATTTGCATGCATATTGGCCGTTTGAATTTTTGGTATGCTCTTTGACTACTTGTTGGCCATAGGATATATTTTTATTTGTGGAAGATTCATAATTCATCGTGGAGTCCGACCAACTTCCTCACAGGTCCCATCGTTTGTTACAGTTACCACCGTTTTTCGATTCCTTGCCTTCTAAAAGGCGTAGAATTATTAGTAGTGGTACGCACACATCCATTTTTCAGGCTTGTGATCCCGCAAGGATGAGTATCGAGTCTAGTCTTTATAACACTGGGAGTTATTTGACTCCCAATCCCACTATAATTATTGGCACTCCTTCGACACCTACAGCCGCTATAGTTGCAGTGACGGAGGCTTACGCCAGTACTATGGCTCGGCCTGTAGTTAATGCTTCATCTCTTGCCTCGAACCCTTTTGGAGGTTTTGGCCACTTGTCGAGTTACAATGTTCATACCATCCCCATGGATTCTAGTCCATTTTCTTATGGTATGCCTAACTTTGCCTCGCAGTTTTCAACTGCCATCCCAGCTATTGGCCATAACACTAGCCTTGGACTTGGGGGAACTACACCTCCTTACACTCCTTCCCCATTTGGTGGTTCTCATATTCCCCAAGAAAATCCCAATGTAGGGAGTGTCCCTATTCTTAAACCTAGGTCTAATCCCTCTACGGCTGGATGGAACAACCTAGCTGGTGGACAAGTTATGCCCTATATCCCTATCCCCTCGGTGTCGATTCCGACCAATACTTTTGGCATGATGAATCCACTTCAATCCTCTGGGTTCCCACCTGGAGGAGGTCAGTCTTACACGTTGGGCACTCCCCAACCTGGATCTAATCTAGTTGGGGGAAATTTTAACAACCCCCAACTTGGATCTAATCCAAGTGGGGGAAATTTTCGTAACCCTTGTCAGAACATTCTTGCTGGAATGATGCCCAATCCATATTCTATGAGTCATCCCAGGGGAGGGTATTATAATTCCGGACAAGGTTTTGGTCCTCACCATAATCCTGGATGGAACACAGTTCCTAACACACCCTCTTTTGTGGGAGGATGGGGTCAGGTGTCGCAACCCCGCATTCCCTTTCTATCCACGCTTAATCTACCAGATTTATCTAAATTAATGAATGACCCGGTGAGTCATGACCCCACATGGCCCCCTCTCCTACCAAAATTCCATCAGACATTCCAAAGTTTGATGGTAAGAATGGAAAAGACCTTGGTGATCACGTCACTAATTTTTACCTTTGGTGCTCATCGAATTCTCCTAACCATGATTCTATTAGGTTACGATTGTTTCAATGCACTCTCATTGGAGTGGCATCACAATGGTACATTGAGATACCTAGGGGGACATATGGGTCATTCCATCAGTTAGTGCTAGCCTTTATCAATCACTTTCAACTACCCATTCGTTATGATGTTGGCCGTGAACTTTTGTCAACTTTACGCCAGAGTACCGACACTCACATATCAAACCATATCTAGGAATGGCATAGGCAAAGGCGGTTGGTTAAGATTCCTATACCCCTGGCCTTTCTTCTAGAATGGTTCCTAAAGTATTTACACACTCCTATTTCAAAGGATGTTGCTACTTCCGAGGTATTCAGTGAGGAAGAAGCTATCCTTAGAGTCCAACAATTTTATTTGATCTATGCTCAGTTTGGGATGTTATACCACCTTCTTCTAGATGCACCACAAACAAATCATGATCCTAGACAAACTCCTAGACCTCATGCCGATGGCATTGTAGGGTATTCCACTATAAATTCCAAAGACTCGGCAATGAAGTTTGTTGGAGGGCCAGCCTCATCTGTATCCTCTAAACCCACCCAATCGGTGGATGTACATTCAGTGCAATCATCGAAGAACCCAAATGGTGACCAACAACTAGATGGAAATAAAAGGAAAGGAAAAAATAATCGTAAGGGTGGGAAGAATAATAATAATAAACCCAAGGACAAAGATAATAATGGGAAACATAATGATAGTGCTGGAGAGGGCAGGAAAGAGAAGCGTAAGGTGAAGTTTCCTTGTAAAATTTGTACCGATGACCACCTCACCCACTTGTGCCCCAAACTTATGGAGGTTATGAAGCTTTTAAATCTACCGCCCGTTGTGCTGATGAATCCATTCCAACACAACCAACACTTAGCCTCGATTTCTTCGAGCACCAAAAATGCGCCTGGTGGAAGTCAAAAACCACCATCGCAAGATGGCGATCATGTTTGCATCAATATGGTAGACGTGAAAATTGATATAGCCACCCGCTCTCGAGATTATAGCTCTTCAAAAGCTAGTACCACCCTCGGAGACAAACTTACAGATCGAGAAACTAGAGCCACCACCTCGTATTTAGAAAGGATTACTCAAGAGCTCTACCCACAACCCTAATGCTAGAGCTGGCCAGAACTATTCTATTGTTTAAGACCTGGGCCAAACCCCTTGTGCGATGTCAACTTTGGAGGTACTCCAGACATGTCCATCACAGAGGAATTCCTTTATCTCTGCCTTAGGATCTCTAGAGCTTAGTGGCTCTAAAGTCATCAAGTTTGATTTCACGGATGTGAAGCCTCGCTTACCCTACCATGTGGATTTTCAAATCCACGTGGAGTATTCCAAGTATACTATCAAATGAGCGGTCATTGATGAAGGTGCTGCCACTTGTGTGATGTCCCTGGTCTGTTGGAAAGTTATCGGTTCTCCAACCCTTTCCAAGTCGTCGAACATGTTGACTGCATTTGACGGTCAATCCTTCCACCCTCATGGTATTCTCCCCACCTTTCCATTCCAGTTAGGTGGGAAGACAGTAGAGGTGGAAGTAGAGGTAGTGGATGTGATGTAGGAGCATCTCTCCACATCAGCCAACCAACCAGCCAACCACGTCAGCGAATTCAAATCATGTGTTGAAGAGAGGCCCAGCCTCATTTAAAATTTGAATGAATGTAATTTAATTTCTTAGGTTGTTGAGCCATAGAGTCATGCCTTTGTGCAAGCGTAGAGTAGATAGGCCTTAAATGTTTTGTAAGGATGATATCTAGATCCGATTTGTGGACTAGACAACTATTCAATGTAATTGAATAGGGTAGGTAGATTTGGAGGGAAGAGCTCGAAGAGCCCCTCAAGTAAAAAGAGATTTAGTATCTCAATTGGGTAAGGAATCTAGAGTTGAAAATAGAGTCTGGGAGTAGGGAGCATAAGAGGAGAGCTGAGACCTTGTCACAGGTTGTGCTCAGGAACACCTTGTAAATACAGGCGTTTGCCATTTTTAATACAAATAATAGTTTTTCCTGCATCACTATGTGTTAAATGAATGTTTGTGAGTGTTCTTCATATGATATGAATGCATGTTGTAGATGTATGTTGTAGGTTTTCATTTGCAGGAGTATGCTTCATTTCAGGTGAAGGTATTTGAGATTTCATTCCAGGAGGGCGTGATAGAGTATTGTGGTCTCTGAATACCAGTGCACTGAAGCACTTCTGAATACTGCGGGTTCAGACAAAGACATGTTGTGGCACAAGAACTGAAGTTAACAGCTCGGGAGGAAGACCTCAAGGTTGTTGAACACCTTGGAGGCAAGGTTGTGGAGGAAAAAAACAGTTGTAGACAGAATCTATGAGGAGTTCTGTGAAGCTCTGCCAGGAGGGCATTGAGCCAGTGCAAGGAGTGCACAAAGGAGGAACTCTGCTATGAGTTCAAGAAGAACCACTATCACTAAGGATTCTGAGAGATTTTCCAAGTCTGCGTATTGAGCAGGTGCATAGGTTTACAGGAGAGGAAAGAACGACTGGATTTTTTGTAAGAAGATACTCTGTCGTAGGGAATTGAATAGATGTGCAAGCGGGCACAGGAGAAAAGAACTCTTTGAGTTCTGGGATTGAAGAAGAATCCACTGAGGAATCTTCGTAGGGTTGTTGGACACCCTGAAAGACTCAGCAGAAGGTTTCTTGAGCAGAGGATAGCCAGGAGCGCGTCAAATTCTCTGTCTGAGGGAGAAAGGAAAGAAGGATAAGTTTTCCTTGGAGGTCGAAGCTACAAGAAAGCTCCGAATGGATAACACCTTTGGTGTGCGAAGACTCTGCAGGAGCGTAGACATCAGAATCCTTTGAGGAGTGGGAGAGAACCTCGGGAGGAGAAGTGCTTTCATGCCTGCAGCGAGACTCAAAAGTAGAAGAGTTCGCAGAGAAGAAACAAAGAAAAGGTTGAGGCCTTTGAGATACTTGGAATTCTTCCAAGATTGGGAAGAAAGCACGCGAGTTTAGGAGGAGACACAGTAGCTGTCCGTTAAAACTACAGATGAATCTGGACTGTGTTGGATCATGTTGTCATTGATGCCAATGGTTTGATTGATTGATGTCATTTATTGATGTCAAATGATTTTTTGATGTCAAAGGATTGATTGATTGATGATTGATGTAATATAATATATATTTTCCTTGATGAGAATGCATAGATGAAGATGGATCAATGAGTTGTCATTGATACATGATGAAGAT
>JZKD02S1928167.1:167605-178497 GCA_000966675.3 Picea glauca | reverse complement strand
AAATTGTACATACATCTTGTGTTCTTTGTGTTCATTGTGGTGATGACTTGTTGATGACATATTGTTGATATATGTTGCTGATATGTGCTCACATCTAAATGGTTATAAATGACAATAATGGGTGATGAATAAATGTTGAATGCTAATTGATGCGTTTTTGTGCAAGAGGGAAGTTTTGGGAAAAAGAACCCCACACTCATTCACCCCCCCTCTAAGTGTGGTAGGTGTGTCCAACAGACTATTGAAAGGTCATCATGTCCATAAGGTAGCACGAGAGGAGTGCACAGCAAGAGGAGATCATGTACCTTCAGATCTCACTCAGATAACCGTCAGCCGTTGGATCTGACCGGAGGGACGCGAAGGTTAAGTCTTCATGAACAGAGGAGTGGAGTCCCGAAAGGCATCGGCACATCGAGATATCAGGGATCTTGAGGACGTGGGGTTGGTCACTCAACATCAGAAACCACGAAAAGACGATATTTGATCTGAGCCATCCGTCTGTTGAGACACGTGGTGAAAATCGGGAGACCGTCAACATTTCGCAGGTCAGGACTTCGAGGATCGAAAGTACACGATGCCGGAGTATTTCGGCATTTGATTTCATGAAAGCACTAAATGATGGAGGACCGTCCATCATAGGGGACATGTGACAAAAATCTAGGAGCTCGGGAAAAGTTCTGAAAGGATAGCCACGTCGGAATTTCGCATGTCGGCATTTCGGGGGTCTAGAAGATGAGAGGTTGAGCGCTTTGGTCGCGAAACCCTAAAATAGAGTTGCAGTCATATGTGAAGAGGTTGTGGGCCAAGACTTAGTCTCAAGGGCTAGCCACTGATGGAGGTGTTTCGGTACTTCGCATTATTGGTGATCAGGAGATCACGGAGATAGTGATTCTCGTGACATCGGGGGTCAGAGAATTCCGAAACCCGAAATTACATCTGGAAATCTCACGGTTGAGTGTAAGAGAGTTGTGCGGGTGAATAAGAAAGACATGTGGATCAGTTTTAAGTGTGATTCTAGCAGGGAGTCGGAAGGAGCCACTTCGGCTCTGGGGATAGTTGAACGATCCTAAGACCGGGAGGTCAGCGCAGAGACTCTGTTGAGGCAGAGGAGAGTTCATCTGCGTCAGTTGGTATTAGAGAGAGATTTCATCTGTATATTTCAGGTGAAGAAAGAAGGTAAAGGAAGACAGAGCGTTGGATACTCTGTGGTAATTGTTTGTGGTTAGGAAACAATCCATAGCCAGTCAAAAGACTGTTGAGGAAGCTGGGAACACTCGATGTTTTAGAGTAATAGCAGCAGGTTTTCCAGGAGGGAAGATAGAGACAACAACATGGCTACTGAAGGTCGTAGGTATGCTGGAAGAAAAAACCCAAAGCTAATGAGCATAGCCGAAAGGGGGAAAAAACTTGTTAATATCAAGGCAAGAATGGAAGAGCTTGAACTACGGATGCAGCAGAATACCAAGCCGAGATGGGTATATGAATGGCCCATGATGAAGACAAAGGTAAAATGGCCAGTCAAGGAGTCAATGGCTAGAAGAGAGCATAGGCTGTTAAGAGGATGGTTGAGGCATACTAAAAACCTTGACAGACCTGAGGAAATGGTTCAGATATGTGAACCAGAGATTGGGAGAGATCTCGATGAAAAGGATAAAATGGGATCAATTGAAGATCTCAAGAACTGCCAGGTGGGAAGAATAGAAATTCCTAATTTATAGGAGGGAAAAGAGTTGAGATCACTGCGGGATCTCAGGGACTGTCAGGAGGACAGCCAAGGAATTTCACATTGCCAGCTAGGCAATGAAATGAGGCCACTGCGGGATCTCGAAGACTACCAGGAGGGTAGTAGAAGCATCCCATATTGCCAGGTGTGCAGGGATGAGCAGATGAGACTATCTGAGGGTCTCATGAACTCAGAAGTGAGTCAGAATCATCCTGAGGAGCTGACAGAGAAGGTGAGCTCAGAGGTGGATTTAGATCAGCAGATGCAGCTGAAAGAGGATCAAGATTCATGTGGTTTTCCAAGCCGTGTGAATGAATATGATGACAATTTAAAAACTTTCACCATTCGAGAGGACGATCTGAGGAGCCTTATAATGATTGGGGGAATCAAGATATTCCTACCACTTGCCCAAGAGGAGGCAGAAATTTGTGTTGCAGATGCAACAACAACAGAGGGACAACTAGTTGAGACTGTCACAGAAGAATTGGAGAAGATATCTGAAGCTTCCCAAGCAGAAGAAGAAGAAGAAGAAGAAGAAGAAGAAGAAGATGAGCATTCTGAGGAGTGCTTCAACATATTCAACCAGGAAGCTGAGGTAGCTGTAGCACTGGAGCTAACAACAGAAGAAGCAGAAGAGGATGATGAGCATTCCGAGGAATGGCTCAATATTTTCAGCCAGGATACTGAAAAGACTGCAACATGGGAGTTTGCAGAAGAAGAAGAAGAAATAGACAACATTAGTTTGGTCGATCTGTATGAACAAATTAAAGACCTAGAGAGAAGGGTGAAAGTGCAGGGCGTGCACATCCAACAGGTGAAGTTGGAAGATGATGAAGAAAGCATGGGAGATTACAATGATTAGCCTATGTGCCAAATTTTTTTGCAACTGAGGAGACTACATGAACAGGGCCAGCCATTAGAACAACTGGACTAAGTGATCAAGGAGATGAGAGAGATGATGTTAGGGTCAGCAGAAACTGTCAGCAAGGAGAAGCTGAATAGAAGGGAAGCAGTAGCAGCAACAGAGAGATGGAGTGGATGAACATATCTAGAGGATGATTTGGGATCCAAGAGGATTTCAACAACAGAGATGGGAAGCTCATGAATTTTGCAGCTGAGGAGTATGATGCAGGAGCATCTCTCCACATCAGCCAGCCAACCAGCCAGCCATGTCAGTGAATTCAAATCACGTGTTGAAGAGAGGCGCAACCTCATTTAAAATTTGAATGAATGTAATTTAATTGCTTAGGCTGTTGAGCCATAGAGTCGTGCCTTTGTGTAGGCGTAGAGTAGATAGGCCTTAAAATTTTTTGTAAGGCTGAGATCTAGATCTAATTTGTGGACTAGACATCTATTCAATGTAATTGAATAAGGTAGGTATATTTGGAGGGAAGAGCTCGAAGAGCCCCTCAAGTAAAAAGAGATTTAGTATCTCAATTGGGTAAGGAAGCTAGATTTGAAAAGAGATTCTGCGAGTAGAGAGCAGAAGAGGAGAGCTGAGACCTTGTCACAGGTCGTGCTCAAGAACACCTTGTAAATACAAGCGTTTGCCATTTTTAATACAAATAGTAGTTTTTCCTACATGACTATGTGTTAAATGAATGTCTGTGAGTGTTCTTCATATGATATGAATGTATGTTGTAGGTTTGCATTTGTAGGAGTATGTTTGATTTCAAGTGAAGGTCTTTGAGGTTTCATGCCAGGAGGGCATGACAAAGTATTGTGGTCTCTGAGTACTAGTGCACTGAAGCACTTCTGAATACTGTGGGTTCAGACAAAGACGTGCTGCGGCACAAGAACTGAAGTCAACAACTCGGGAGGAAGACCTCAAGGTTGATGAACACCTTGGAGGCAAGGATGTGGAGGAAAAACATAGTTGTAGATAGAATCTCTAAGGAGTTCTGTGAAGCTCTGCCAGGAGGGCATTGAGCCAGTGCAAGGAGTGCACAGAGGAGGAACTCTGCTGTGAGTTCAAGAAGAACCAGAATCACTAAGGATTCTGAGAGCTCTGCCAAGTATGGGTATTGAGAAGGTGCATAGGTGTACAAGAGAGGATAGAACAGCTGGATGTTCTATAAGAAGATACTCTGCCAGAGGGCATTGAGTAGATGTGCAGGCGGGCACAGGAGAAAATAACTCTTTGAGTTTTTGGATTGAAGAAGAATCCACTGAGGAATCTTTGTAGGGTTTTTGGACACCCTCAAAGACTTAGTAGAAGGCTGCTTGAGAAAAGGATAGCCAGGAGGGCGTCAAATTCTCCATCTGAGGGAGAAAGGAAAGAAGGATAAGTTTTCCTTGGAGGTCGAAGCTACAGGAAAGCTCAGGACGGATAGCACCTTTGGTGTGCAAAGACTCTACAGGAGCACAGATGTCAGAATCCTTTGAGGATCGGGAGAGAACCTCGGGAGGAGTAGTGATTTCATGCATGCAGCGAGACTCAAAAGTCGAAGAGTTCGTAGAGAAGAAACAGAGAAAAGGTTGAGGCCTTTGAGATACTTGGAATTCTTCCAATATTGGGAAGAAAGTGCACAAGTTCAGGAGGAGGCACAGTAGCCGTTCGTTCAAACTGCAGATGAATCTGGACCGTTGAAAGGTCATCACGTCCAGAAGGTAACACAGGAGCTGTGCACAACAAGAGGAGATCGTGGGTCATCGGATCTCACTCAGATACCCGTCAACCGTTGGATCTGATCGGAGGGACGTGAAGGTTAAGTCTTCATGAACAAAGGAGTGGAGTCCCGAAAGGCATCGACACATCGAGATATCGACAGTTAGGATATCGAGGATCTTGAGGATGTGGGGTTGGTCATTTGACATCAGAAACCTTGAAAATATGAGATTTGATCTGAGCTGTTCGTCTGTTGAGACACGTGGTGGAGATCGGGAGCCTGTCGACATTTCGCAGGTTGAGACTTCGGGGATCGAAAGTACACGATGCCAGAGTATTTCAGCATTTGATTTCATGAAAGCGTGAAATTATGGAGGACTTTCCATCATAGGGGACGCGTGACAGAAATCTAGGAGCTCGGGAAAAGTTTTGAAAGGATAGCCACGTTGGCATTTCGTATGTTAGCATTTCGGGGGTCTAGAAGATGAGAGGTTGAGCGCTTTGGTCGCAAAACCGTGAAATAGAGTCATGGTCATATGTGAAGAGGTCATGTGGAACAAGACTTAGTCTCGAGGGCTAGCCATTGATGGAGGTGTTTCGTTACTTCAGAGATTCGGTGATCGGGAGATCGCGGAGACAGTGATTCTCGTGACATCGGGGGTCAGAGAATCCCGAAACTCGAAATTACATCGAGAAATCTCACGATTGAGTGTAGGAGAGTTGTGCGGATGAATAATAAGGACCTGTGGATCGGTTTTAAGTGTTATTCCAATAGGGAGTCAGAAGGAGCCAGTTCATCTCTGGGGATAGTTGAACGATCCTAAGACTGGGAGGTTAGCGCAGAGACTCTGTTGAGGTAGAGGAGATTTTGTCTGCGTCAGTTGGTATCAGAGCGGGATTTCATCTGTATATTTCAGGTGAAGCGAGAAGGTAAAGGAAGACAGAGCACTGGAGACTCTGTGGTGATTGGTCACAGGTAGGCAACAATCCATAGCCAGTCAGAATACTGTTGAGGAAGCTGGGAACACTCGATGTTTCAGAGTAATAGAAGTAGGTTTGACAGGAGGTTAGATAGAGACAACGACATGGCTACTGAAGGCCGTAGGTATGCTGGAAGAAAAAACCCGGAGCTGATGAGCACAGTCGAAAGGGGGAAAGAACTTGCTAATATCAGGGAAAGAATGGAAGAGCTTGAACTGCGGATGCAGCAGAATACCAAGCCGAGATGGGTATATGAATGGCTCATGATGAAGACAAAGGTAAAATGGCCAATCAAGGATTTAATGGCTAGAAGACAGCATAGGTTGTTAAGAGGATGGTTGAGGCATATTGAAAACCTTTACGGACCTGAGGAAATGGTTCAAATATGTGAACCAGAGACTGGGAGAGATCTCGATGAAAAGGATAAAATGGGATTAGCTGAAGATCTCAAGAACTCCCAGGTGGGCAGAATAGAAATTCCTAATTGCTAGGAGGTAAAAGAGTTGAGATCACTGCGGGATCTCAGGGACTGTCAGGAGAATAGCCAGGGAATTTCACATTGCTAGCTAGGCAATGAAATGAGGTCACTGCGGGATCTCGAAGACTACCAGGAGGGTAGTAGAAGCATCCCATATTTCCAAGTGGGAAAGGATGAGTAGATGAGACTATCTGAGGGTCTCATGAACTCAGAAGTGAGTCGGAGTCAGCCTGAGGAGTTGACAGAGCAGGTGAGCTCAGAGGTGGATTTAGATCAACAAATGTAGCTGACAGAGGATGAAGATTCATGTGGTTTTCCAAGCCATGTGAATGAATATGATGACAAGTTAAAAACCTTCACCATCCGAGAGGATGATCTAAGGATCCTTATAATAATTGGGGGAATCGAGATATTCCTACCACTTGCCCAAGAGGAGGCAGAAATCTGTGTTGCATATGCAACAACAATGAGGGATAGCTAGCTGAGACTATCACAGAAGAATTGGAGCAGATATCTAAAGCTGGCCAAGAAGAAGAAGAAGAAGATGAGCATTCTGAGGACCTATGCTATGGTCGCTATCGTATCATCTATTTTCTATGTGCTTTGTTTCCCTCATTAGGGGAATATCATGACGATAGACCACTTATCCTTTGCATACTCTATTCCTAACTCATCTATTGGACCATCGATCCCTGTGATCGACAATTATCAACCAAAAACTGAGAATATCGGTGTCAGAATGTATTCTTCCCTCATGGGTACTTTTGACTTCTCAGCATTGATTCACCACTTTTGCGCCATGTCTAGTAGGCCTTCTTCAGCAGAGAGGTCCATTCCTTTCCTCACTTCCTATTTTAGTGATCCTTGGACCTTACCTTCTCCAACTTCATTGATTGAAGGTCAGTCGCATGCTGGCATGGTTGTGCCACTATCAGCCAACGAAGATTGTGTATCAAGCTATCCTTGACTCTTCCACCGATCCTGATCCCGTTACCTCGCAGATGGGCGAGGATGATCCCATTCTTAGGCCCATATGGGCCACTTCATTGTCTTGTTCACATGATTTATTAGATGATACTTTGACTTTAGATGAAGCCATCCTCGAAGCCATGAATGTTTTCGAGAGACCTTGGGACGATATGAATCATCGATCTTATTTTCTCCCAAGTCTTGAAAGAATCGAGCAAGATGATTTTCAATCTACCTTGAGTGAGATAGTCGGTCATGTCGTAGTTCCACTTGATACGCACAATATTTATGCCGAAGAAAATATGGAAAGTATTTCTCCTATCATATTGATCGACATCTCGCGTAACCCTGGAAAAATTGAGAACATAAATATAGGTACAGATTGTTCGCCAGAAGAGATTCTGATCTACACCAACCTCTTCAAAGAACTTTGATATGTATTCACTTGGTCATATGAAGAGATGCCAGGGATCGATCCTCGCATTGTCAAACATGAAATTAGAACTTATCCGGATCCTAAACCTGTTCGACAATGTCTTAGAGCTATTAATGCTAGGAAGGCCCCCGCTATTAAGGCAGAGGTGGAGAATCTACTTAATGTTGGCTTCATCTACCTAGTTCCCTTGATCGAATGGGTATCCAACCCCATTCTTGTGAATAAAAAGCAAGGAACCATCTGTGTTTGTATGGAATTTTGCGACTTGAACAAATCTTGTCCTAAAGATAACTTCCCCACACCTTTCATTGATCAGATTCTCGATGAGTGTGCAGGAAGCTAAATATTTTCCTTTATGGACAGATTTTTAGGATATAACCAAGTCTAGATCAAACCTAAGGACCAACACAAGATGACATTTATATGTCCTTGGGGTACTTTTTCATACCGAAAAATGCCTTTCGGCCTAAAAAATGCCGGAGCAACCTTCCAACGCGCCATGACTTTTTCTTTTCACGATCTCAAGCATATAGTAGAAGCTTACCTCGATGATCTTGCTGCTCACTCTCGCAGGAGAGTGGATCATGTCACACACCTTCGGCTAGTTTTCAAAAGATGTCATTATTATAGAATCTGGTTAAACCCTCACAGATACATATTTTACATTAGGTCTGGCCATCTCTTAGGATTTTTAGTTTCTGAGACCGGGATCACGGTAGATCCTCTTAAGGTTGAGGCAATACTTCAATTACCTCCCTCGCGCATGATTAGACAACTTCAAGGTTTACAGGGGAGAGCCAAATTTCTGCATCAATTTATAGTGAATTATGCCAATATCACTAAAGGTTTCATGCGCCTACTGAAGAAAGACGCCTCGTTTATCTGGGATGAGTGAGCCCAGGAGTCTTTCGATGCCTTAAAGAAAGCCTTGGTATTGATGCCTCTGCTGAAATCTCCTGATTACAGTAGAGATTACTTGTTATATATTGTCGTGTCCCAAGAGACGATTGGTATGGTTCTAGTTCATGAAGATGATGAGCTCCACAAGCACATCATATACTATCTCAGTCAAAATTTAGTCATTCCTGAGCTTAATTACTCTCACATTGAAAAACTATCTTTGGTTATCGTTCACATAGTCCAAAATTTACGGCACTATATATTGCTCTACAAAACTACTGTAGTCACTGATGCTAATCCATTTCAATACATCCTCACTAGGCGTATCATAGGCGGGAAATATAATAAATGGATTGTCATCTTATAAGAATTTTATCTCAACTTTGCTTCAGCCAAGTCCAAGAAGTCACTAGTTTTTGCAGAGTTAATATCTGATTTCCCACAATTAGATGAGGATGTTATCCATGTCGATTCGTTTGCAGATGAACACATTTTCCTTGTCTCATTGCCTAACCCTTGGTATGGAGACATTGTTTTATATCTTCAAACCTTGAAGTTCACTCAGGATCTCTCGCGAGATGATCGACGACGAGTTAGATACCAAGCCAAAAAGTATACCATTGTCAAAAACACTTTATATCATCAAGGAATATATAGTATCTTATGTTGTTTCTTAACTCATGAGGAAGCCAAGTTAGTCCTAAATGACTACCACAAAGGGGCTTGTGGTGGTCACCTATCCAGGCTTGCGACAACCCAAAAACTCCTGCGAGTCGGTTACTTCTGGCCCATCATCTTTAAAGATTGCATTGAAGTGATTAAGAAGTGTCACCACTTCCAAGTGTTCACTCAGAAAATTCACTCGCACCAAACCCCTCTTCACCCAGTCATTACTGTCGGTCCCTTCACCAAGTGGGGGGTAGATTTCATCGATTGCAGCCCAAATTCAACTAGGGGGCATCAAAACATTATTGTGGTTGTCTACTACTTTACCAAGTGGGATAAAGCCATTCCTACTATAAAATCCAATGGGAAGACTGCATCCTTCTTCATGTTCAACCAAATTATCACCTAGTTTGGTATCTCGAGTGAGATTGTCACTGATCATGACAGTCACTTTCAGAATGAAATGATGGTAGAAATAACATCTAAGATGGGGTTTAAACATGGTCACTCATCTCCTTATTACCCCCAGGAAAATGGACAAGTAGAGGCCGTCAACAAGTCTCTCAAGACCATTTTGCAAAAAACTGTCAGTCATGTTGGACACACCTACCACACTTAGAGGGGGGGGGGTGAATAAGTGTGGGGATATTTTTCCCAAAAAATTCCCTCTTACACAAAAACTCCTTAGTTAACATTCAACATTTTCTCATTACTCATTGATATCATTTATAATCAGTTAGATTTGAATACATATCAGCAACATATCATCAACAAATCATCTCCACAAGGAACATAAAGAACATAAGATGTATGTACAATTTTTCTTTTTATTATGGACTTCAATCCGGGGGTTTTTCAGCAACAAATGAATAGAGTACAAATCTACAAGAGCAAAATATCTATATGCAAGACTCGTCTTACATTCTCAGCACCAACTGAGATGAGGCAACGATCCTCAACAAATATCAATCTGTCAACATAAACAAGTACACCAACCATGCACCAACCTGTGCCAAACAACCTGTAATCAACTTGTACCATAAATAAGTGCATCCAACCATGTACCAAGTATATACCAATCATGTGTCAAATACTCATCAACAATGACTCATCAATATGTACCAACATCATCAACTATACACCTCGTGTATGTGCCAACTCATCAACTGCTTGTCTCAACCATGACTAGTTTTGGATTAGTCAACAACCCCAACATGAAATAATCATAACTTTGTACCTGTAATGAATAAAGATATGAAACTGATACAAAAATTTATTCATTGTTTTTATGAAATTCCTCCAGGTGGCACTACTTGGAACCTCTCAGAAAAGGAGTTATAGCAAAAATGGCATACCTTGTTGAATTCTGGATTATTCTAGAGAGCGACCTTATAGAGAGTTCCTTTCACAAAATATTTGTTGAATTGATCTGAAACTATTACACAATATAATAAAAACTATAACCTAACCAACACATTTAGTGTCACTGAATTTGGATCTATTATGAATAAGTTATGATGTTTTTACTCGAAACACTTGTTTTTGACTAGTTTCAGGACTAGCCACAAACCCTATTTTCCACGGAGTGTAAGTCCCAAAATACAACGACCCACAACCTGAATTTTTTACCAAAAATACTTGGGTATGTTTTCTCAATGGAATGACAATTTCATGGTCTGAATGATTATAGAAAAAAATATATATAGAAAATGGTGAGATGACCTATAAATAACATACCTTAGAAAACATCATCAAAAGAATTTATCCTCCCTTCAATTTCAGCCCTATTTTCTTCACCTTCCTTATGAAATTTAGATTAGATATCCTTGTTTACCTCAGTCACTTGTATATCTTCAATATTCTCAAGTGTTCCACACCAAAAATGCTCAAGAATCTCTCACAAGAAGCTCGTCATCAATACTCCAAAAGATATCCTCACAAGAAGTTCTCCATTGATCCACAAAAAGGATGATCTACAAGATACCATTGCTATATCTTATTTATAATTTCATCATATAGGTCACTTAACCCATTTTTATGTCACTTAATCCATTTCTAGGTCACTTAACCTATTTTCCTTATTTTAGGGTTAACCACTTTCCATAAATAGAAATTTCTCCAATATTTTATC
>JZKD02S1928167.1:125050-137079 GCA_000966675.3 Picea glauca | reverse complement strand
AACTACAAATGCATACTAATGCATACTAAAGAAACACACTTTTACCTAACGACATATTAGACCAAGTAGATCTTAACTAACTCCTAAGTGTCTAAATATCCTAACAAAAACAACTTAAATCAATAATGAGATACACACATATACAAGTTCAAATCTAGAGGTGGTAGGTTAAGGGATGTATACTTTAGTAGACTTTAAAATTAGATTATTATTATTATTATTAATTAAAACAAATATATTTCACTAAATGGTAAAACAAATATTAAAAATAAACTTTTATTTTTATTTTTTAATCTTAATGTTTCACATATTTTTTTATTAAATTTCAATTTATTTAAAAATATTTTTTCTCAAATAAATCATTTTTATCAAAAAAAACATTTTGATAATCAATATTTATTGTATTTGACTTTTATATTTAAAAGTATTATAGTTTATCAATATATTTAATATATTTAACTTTGTTATTTTTACAATATATATTATTTTGGTCTTAAGGTGATTAATTTTAGTCTCATTAAATTAATTATCATCATCATCATCATCATAATATGTGTTTCCATCTTAAAAGGTTACAAGTTGAAACCTAGAGGGGTAGGGTACTTTAGGAGTCAAATCCATATGTGGAAGGGGTCTTTTTGTTTCACAAACAAGAGGGTTTGATACACCAATTTGATTCATGGCTTCTTCTTCTTGTTATTGTTGTTGTTATTATTATTATATGGATGCATTAAAATAATAAGAAGCTTATTATTCACGGTTACTAATAATATAACATAAATTTAACCTATTGTATTATATGTTTCCCATATATATTAAAATAATAATTACTATTTCATCTTTATAAATTTAACCTATTGTATTATATGTTTCCCATATATATTAAAATAATAATTACTATTTCATCTTTATCAAGTTAAGTTAAGATGTTAAATGGTTTTCATGAATGATTTATTATTGTAATGATGTATCTTATAATATTAATAAAATATAAGTAAAATGTTTGAAGGTTAGTTCTTGGAAAAAAAATATGAAATATTTAAAAAAAATAAAAAACTAATTTTATAAATATATTAATTTATATATATAAATCATAATTCAATTTAAATAAATATTTATTATCAAATGGTTTTATTAGAAAAAATATTCAAATTATATATATAATGATGATGAGGATCATTAAAGTTCTCTAAGACTGAATTGGTCTATCGGACCTTAAGAAGGTAAGTGATTAATTACTATTCTTTAGAATTTTGTTTATGTTCTCGGAAATCATTAAGAGAAGCTTTCCAAGATCACCGTACTTTTGTTGAGTTAATAGGTTAGGAAGGTTGGTAGTGTGACAAATATTTTGAAAATGAGATCTAAATTGGGTATAGGTGGGACAATATAAGAGAAAGTGATTTTCATCTTCAACCTTCTTAGTGTCGCAAAGGTGACACACTCTTTCATCCCATGGCATTTTAGGAATTGACCAATGCCTAGTTTCACAATTTGTTCTTATTTTAGAAATGATTATTTTTTTCTTTACACTTGAAAAAACAAATAGATAATTTTGATCTTCTAGATTAGGGTTGATTACATCCTTATAACACCTTAATTTTCTTTTTTCCTCTAACTTTTTATCACACCACATTTTCTCCTTAAATTTTGATTCGACGTTTTTTTTAATAGTATCTTTATTCTGCAAAATGGTGTCTTCCATGATTCCCCAATAGATTATCCAATACCAGACATCTTTATGCCATCCTCGCTTGAGTCGATGGTGGTTAAGACTTGATTTTGAAGAAATTTTAGGAAGCCTCTTGTCTTTCATGTTGTTTAACTTGTTCTTATACATTAGGTATCTATTCATAGCCATGCTCTCAATGGGGGACAGGATTGTTTCTAAGAGGAGGATGGGATAGGGCGTATTTCCTTTAATTTTGATATTATAGGTTATAAAATTCTTTTGTATTTTCTTTATCTTTCTCCAGGATTCATGAGAGATACTACAACCCCATACTTCACATCCATAAAGAATAACAGGTGTAACAAGAGTTTGAAAGAGTATTTTCTTCTTATCCAAACTCCAAAGATCAGCTAATTTACAATTGTTTTCAAGCCCATGATAATCTTTCCATCCCCCAATAATCATTTTCTCAATTCTATAATTCCAATTGAGCTTGTGGATCCCTTATGATATCATAAGGTATCATAAGGGATCTTATTGGATTTAATAATGATGACCTTAGTCTTATTAATATCAATAGTCATACCCATATTTGAGAAAAAATCCTTGTGGATTCTTAGTTGGTTTTCAAGATCATGGTGACTTCTTTCCATAAGAACGATATCGTCAGCATAAAGAATAATATTTATGACTATACCAGTGAGAGTAGGGATGACACAACCTACTTTTTCCAAGAAATATTCTAACTTGTCAATGTATATGCCAAAAAGGGTAGGGGACAAGGGACAACCTTGTTTGACTCCAATATTGCAGTTAACCTCTTTTAAACATCCTCAGTGTTCTTAAACTTATCAATAACATTCTCGTACATCCTTATTGCAACAACTCTCTACTCGAGAGGTAATTTTATCTCTTCCAACCTATTCCAAAGGTTTTTCCTAGGAACCATGTCAAAAGCTTTTCTAAAGTCAACAAAACAACAAAAAATATTGGTTTTAGTATTGCATAACTCCTCTGCAATGATCCTAAAGGTAACAAGATGGTCCACATTTGAATTATATCTCCTAAACCCGACCTGGCCTTTAACTCTTTTACCATGACTTTCTAGCCAAAGGCTACTCTTCTTTTCCAAAATAATTCCATAAAGGTTGGCTAAAATCAGGTTAATCATAATGGTCCTATAATTAGAGGGAATGTTTCTATCACCATTTTTAAAAATATGAACAATGAGGCTTTGTCTAGGGTTAAGGGAAGCTCTTCTTGACTACTAAATTGAAGAGCTTGTGTATGTGAGGGGTAAGGATTGGCCCTCCGATCTTAAAAATTTCAGCTTGGTAGCCTTCAATGTCCGTAGCTTTCTCATTTGCAAAGCTAAATCATATCATAAAATTATATCGTTAATCAAAAATATATTATAAATAGGAAAATTATACTCTAAAAGTTATCACTCACTTTGTTTTCAATAGTGTTTCTATCCATTTCTCCAAAAAAAAATGCAATTTCTATTTGGTTTAAAATGAAAATCATATTCAATCTTTAATATTTTTCTTTTTCTACTTATTTTTAATCCCATGTCACTCCTTTTAAAAATGATTTCTATTAGCTGGGAAACCATCAAGCAATGGAGAGAAAACATTTATTATAAATTAGGCCTGGCAACTTTTGCCATGATTTCTTACTTAGGAAATCTCGAAAGAGAGAAATAAAGAATCTTTTGGAATGAAAAAATGGAAGTAGAGAAGATCTGGCACAAAATCTAGTGCAACATGTAGGAAACCTTGTTAACTACACCCTGGAATGAGGAGGATTGTTAGAGAAATAAAAAGGATGTCAATATATTGAAATCTCTAGAAATCAACTCATGCAAAGCCAATCCAATCCAACTTTTTGAGAGTCCTAACTACAATGTCCATGAAAAATGGTAACCTCCTCCAAAAGGCTTCATAAAAATGATTTTGATGGGGCCTAAAAGGGAAATCCTATCCCTGTGGGATTTGGAGGGGTTTCTAGGAATGATAAAGGAGAAATAATATGAATCTATGTAGGTTATCTAGGATTTGAGAGCAATAACACAACTGAGTTATATGCTCTATAATTTGGAAATATTATAACATCCATCAAAGGTTTCTCTGAAGTTGTGGCTAGAGGATACTCTCAACTTATTGTTCTCATGTTAAAAAGTCTCTAGTAAGGTTCGTCTTTGACAAAAATATCCAGGAGTTGGAGGTTGGAAGGTGGTTAAGAGCACCTGAAAGATGTTATTATTCGAATTCCATTCATTATTCCATGACAAGTAAGAAGACTTGCTAATAAAGTAGCGGATAATCTTGTCAATGACGAAATATCTTGAGAGTTAGAAGTCCTAGATAACACTTGTTGACCTGAAAATGAAATCCATGTCTTTGCAAGATGTTATGCTCTCATCAAAGTCAACTTAAACCCCCTAGATGAGCATTAACCTTGACATTCACCCATCATCCTAGTCCATATTCCTTCTGAATGAATCACTACATGTACATGTTTCTTATCATTTTCCCCTTTTAACATAGAAATAGCTCAAATGTACCTCCTCATAGATATAACATTAGATATCTAAATAATATTTCATTGTATATATCCTTTATAGATACTCTACAAAGGCCCACATTGTTTAAGAGCATTTTTTTTAGAACTCGAGGTATGGTTTTCCTACCTCATGTAAACCTCTCTATTACAATTAACATAAATTCTTGCTAGCTTAAAAAAAAATCCTAAGTATCTAAATATCCAAAGATTTATAAAATTATAATAAAGGTCCTCAATATTATTATTATTTATAAGTTTATTTTTCTTTCTCATGTAACTATATATGAAAAACTTTGAAGACTTCACCATTTTCAACTAGTAATAACCAAGGTAAACCATCAATAAATATAATATGCTTACCCAACAATAAAGAAATTTAATTTAATTACACTATAAAACATTTGATGCATATTAAAAAAATTAATACAAATTTTATATTAAACAAAACAACTTAAATCAATAATGAAATACACATATACAAGTTCAAAACTTTAGGGGTAGGGTAAAGTAAGGTAAGGTATGTATACTTCAGTAGACTTTAAAATTAGATTATTATTATTAATTAAAACAAAAATATTTCATTAAATAGGAAAAAAATATTAAAAAACATATTAAAAAGAATTTTATTTTTATTCTTTTTAATTTTAATGTTTCACATATTTTATTTTATTTTGTTAAATTTCTATTTAGTTAAAAAAATATGTTTTGGCAAATAAATCATTTTTATTAAAAAACATTTTGATCAACAATGTATTTGACTTTTATATTTAAAAATATTATAGTTTATCAATATATTTAGTATATTTAATTTTGTTATTTTTAAGACATATATTATTTTGGTCTTAAGGTGATCAATTTTAGTCTCAGTAAATTAATAATTATCATCATCATAACATGTGTTTTTCCTTTAAAACGTCACAAGTTGAAACTTAAAAAGGTAGAGTACTTTAGTAATCAAATCCATATATAGAAGAGGTGGTCGTTGTTATTATTATTGTTGTTGTTGTTATTATTATTATTTATTGAATCCACGTTATCAATTTTATATTTATTATCTTATAAAAAAGTCAGATTAATACATGAAAATAATAAAAACGTTATTATTCATGATTACTAATAATATAACATAAATTTAACCTATTGTATTGTATGTTTCTCATATATATTAAAATAATAATTACTATTTTATCTTTATTTCATCTTTATTAAATTAAGTTAAGGTGTTAAATGGTTTTCACTAATTATTTATTATTGTAATGATGTATTATATAATATTGATAAAATATAAAATAAAATTTTTGAAAGTTAATTTTTGGAAAAAAAATAAAAAATAATAAAAAAAAATTTAAAAAATAAAATATTAATTTTATTAGTTGATCTTTGAAGTTGGGATACGAAGAAAATCCTCTTTGAGACTCTTGTTACACCTTTTATTCTTTATGGATGTGAAGTGTGGGGCTCTAGTATCTCTAGTGAATCCTTGAGAAAGATAGAGCAAATACAAAAGAATTTTATAACCCATAATCTCAAAATTAAAGAAAATACGCCCTATCCCATCCTCCTCGTAGAAACAAGCCTCTTCCCCATTGAGATCATGACTATGAATAGATACCTAATGTATAAGAACAAGTTAAACAACATGGAAGACAAGAGGCTACCTAAAATTACTTTGAAATCAAGTCATAACCACCATCGACTCAGACGAGGATGGAATAAAGACGCCCGGTCTTGGCTAAACTATTGGGAAATCATGGAAGAAACCATTTTGCAGAATAGAGATACTATTAAAAAATATGTCATTTCAAAATTTAAGGAAAAAATGTGGTGTGATAAAGACTTAGAGGAAAAAAGAAAATTAAGGTATTATAAAGATGTAATCAACCCTAATCTAGAAGATCAAAATTATTTATCTGTTTTGCCAAATGTAAAGAAAAAAATAAACATTTCTAAGATAAGAACAAATTCTCACGAGCTCCATAGTGAAACTGGGTGTTGGTCAATTCCTAAAATGCCCTCGGATGAAAGAGTGTGTCACCTTTGTGACACTAAGAATGTTGAAGATGAAAAGCGCTTTCTCTTAGATTTTCCAGCCTATACCCATATTAGATCTCATTTTCAAAATATTGATCACACTATCAACCTTCCTAACCTCTTAACTCAACAAAAGTATGATGATCTTGGAAAGATTCTCTTAATGCTTTTAGAGCACAGAAACAAAATTCTAAAGAATCACAAGTAATCACTTACCCTTTTAAGGTCCCATAAACCAATTAGGTCTTAGTAGACTTTAATCATCATCATCATCAATTTATTTATATAAATCATAATTCAATTCAAATAAATATTTATTATCAAATTATATATATATATATATATCTATATAGATATATAACATTAATTTTATAAATTATATCATTAATTAAAAATATATTTATATATTATAAATAGGAAAATCATACTCTAAAAGTTATCATTCACTATGTTTTCAATAGTGTCTTTCTATCCATTTCTCCTAAAAAAACATAATGTTTTTCTATTCATTTCTCCTCAAAAATTGCAATTTCTATTTGGTTTAAAATGAAAATCACATTGAATTTTTTATCTTTTTATTTTTATTTTTTAATAATATGTTATTCTTTTAAAAATGATTTATATTTTTTTATTTGTAATTCAAAAATAGAAACATAGAAAGCAAAAAAAAATTCATAAAATTACTTTATTAAATTGTAATTTCTATTTATTTTATTAAATTGTAATTTTTTATTTAATTTAAAATGAAAATCACATTTAATCTTTAATCTTTCTCTCTTTCTTTTTTTTTCTTTTAAATCACATGTCATTTAAATCACATGTCAAGCCTTTTAAGAAGGATCCATATTACTTACTTGTAATTCAAAAATCTAAAATAAAAAAAAAATTCTTTTCCTTTTTAATCACATGTCATTCCTTTCAAGAAGGATCCATATTGCTTACTTGTAATTCAATTTTTTTAATCACATGCCATTCCTTTAAAGAAGGATCCATATTGCTTATTTGTAATTCAAAAATGAAGACATCAAACAGTAAAGAGGAAACCAATTCTTTATTAAATTAGAGATGTTAGATTCATAAAACTACTTTGTTCTTCGATGATGAGAGATAGATAAAACTTCCGTACTTGGAAAAAAAATCCTAATATCCTTTTGTTCAGACAGAAACAGGACATGTTACTTAGCCAACACCATTCTGTTCATCCTTATTTTCATCAAAGGATAGAAATTTACAATTTTTTATTTAGATTTAATCTGTTTTTTCTTAAATAAAAAAAACACATATAAGAAGACAAAATTACCAATTACCTTGTATATTGTGTGGCCATCTTACCTAGGAAAAAATTCCCAACCTTTTTTTATAAAAGTTTCAAATTTTACATATCTAGCAAAATATAAGCAACCATTAACCATAAATTAGGTCTAGGAATTACCAACCACTATGTTCCCAACCATTTAAAAAAAAGGACTTTCCAATTCTACATATCTGGACAAATATAAGCTCTTGGCATTTTCGGTGATTCACCTTCATGCAACATATATTGATTTTTATGTACGCATGGTATTACTTCCATTGAGCTCCCAATCTATAACATACCTCTATATACACGAACTTCCACAATTAACTATCAATCTATATAGCGTTAAAATTTCCTCTTTCACTTAGATTCAAGTTCTGAGCAATTTCTTCTTTCACTGAGATTCAAGTTCTGAGCATCGCTGCAGCTTCGGCTCCGTGGAAAAATATCTTCGTCGGGAGTCTTCTTGAAAGACGCAGAGAAATAGGAAGGGCACTCTTCGTCGATTCTCCCCACACCGAGCTGATAACGTTGAGATCGATCAGCAGGAGTGCTCAAACTCCGGGCAAAGGGCCGATGACCGGACAGCTTCGTTGCTGCTGCTGCTTCTGTTGTTCTCTCCCTCTGAGACGCCGCTCTCATGAATTCTCTGTAATGATTGTCGTGGTCTCTGGGAGAAGGAGAAGGAGAATTTGAGATGAAGATCGTGGGGTCGGCCATGGCCACCCCGGGCGCCGCCACGATGCCAGCGTAGCTAGTCATGTTTGCGCACTGGGTGATGCTACACAAATTGCAATCTCGTGCTCTTGCTCTAATTCTGTCATAGAAAGCTCTCAGTCGCTGCCACAGGTTCTTTGCATCCCTTTTGCCATTTAACCTACAGTACACCGGCTTCATCATGATATCAGAAACAATGAAAATACGAGGTTTCAGGTTCTGGAATTATGGTGTATATAGAGTGGCGTGGTCTCCCACGCATTAAAATCCGAGTATAACGTCACTGATCTCCTTGACATTATTTGATTATTGCCAAGGGTGCTCTATCATCACAATGTCATGATAGGTATTGAATATATAAATATTTCTAAATCACTGTCTTTAGGTTTTCATTGGCTTTTCATTGCTTCCATCCAAGTCATTAAGTTAAGGGAAATTATATATATATTAAAAAAAATTAGTATTTTATTTTGTATTAGGGATGAAATTTAAAACATATTGTAATATATGATGAAAAAAATTATTTTGATAGTTTTTTAAAATAAAATATTTTTATATTAGAAAAGGGGTGTGTCATGCAAAAAGAATAATAAAACAACCAATTTTTGGCATAAAAATCAAGGTAAAATTAAAAAAAAAAACTATTAGAGATGTTTCTAATGATTTCTTAAAATTAAATAGGATAAATACATACAAATCTCTAGTTAATAATAATAATAATAGTCTATCATTATCAAGCCAAACACCAAATTGGTGTATGAGAGCCCTTGTTTGTGGCACAAGGAACTATATAAATAGAAAGAAAAAAAACAATAGTGTCTTTCATATTTATCTTTAAGCTTGATCCTAAGAAGTTTTGTAGGAAAATTCTAATTCATAAAACTAAAAAAAATAATATGAATTTTTGTAGGCAAATTCTAATTAGTAAAACTAAAAAAAATAATATGATTCCCTTGAAGGAGTGGATTTCTTACCTTAAGAGTCTAGCAATTCCCTAATGCCATGTAAACCATTCCAAATTTTCTTATAGAGAACGAAATTTTTTCTATGGAAGACATAGCCATGGACACCATTCCAAATGTTCTTATAGAGACACACTTTTTTTATATAATAACCCTTGGTATAATAACCAATGTAAAATTTTCAGAAAAACCATTAGAGATGTTTCTAATGATTCCTTAAAGCTAATTAGGATAAATACATACAAATCCCTAATTAATAATAATAATAATAATCTGTATTTTAAGTTCTCCATCAAGAGAGATACCAAATTGGTGTATGAGACCCCTTGTTTGTGGCACAAGGAACTATATAAATAAAAAACAAAATGATCCTTTACATTTATATTTAAGCTTGATTCTAGGAAGTTTTGTAGGAAAATTCTAATTCATAAAACTAAAGAAAATAATACAAAGTTTTGTATGTAAATTATAATTCATAAAACTAAAGAAAATAATATGGTTTCCTTGAAGGAGTGGATATCCTACCTTAAGAGTGTTTACCAAATCCCTAACACCACAGAAACCATTCCAAATGTTCTTATAGAGAATGAATTTTTCTCTGTGGAAGACATAGACATGGAGACCATTCCAAATGTTCTTACAAAGAACAAAGTTTTTTCTATGAAAGACATAGAGTTTAGGGTTAAATGACTTGCAAATGAGATAGCAAAGGACATTGAAGGATACCAAATTTTTAAAATTGGAGAACCTATCCTTATCTCTCACATACACAAGCTCTTCAATTTAAAGCAAGGATTCTCTAAACCTTGGATGCAAATCCTCATTGTTCCTATTTTTAAAAGTGGGGATAAAAATATTCCCTCTAATTATAAGACCATTATGATTAACATCATTTTACCCAAGCTATATCGAATTGTTTTGGAAAAGAATATTATCCTATGGATAGAATACCATGGAAAAAGAGCTAAAGGCCATACATGATTTAAGACATATCTTTCAACTGTGAACCACCTTGTTACACTTAGGATTAGGATCATCGTGGAGGAGTGTTGCAATAATAAAACCAATCTCATGTGTTGTTTAGTTGACTTTAGGAAATATTTTGACATAGTACACAAGAGAAACCTTTGGGATAGGTTGTAAGAGATAAAAGTGTCTTTCAAGTTGAGGACTATTGCAATAAGGTTATATGAGAACGTTATTGCCAATTTTAGGAACACTGGGAGTTTACTAGAAGAAATTAAGTGAAGTGTTAGAGAAGCAAGGTTGTCCCTTATCCCCTACTCTTTTTGTCATATACTTTGACAAGTCAAAAAATTGTTTCGAAGAAGCAAGTTTTTTCGTCCCAACTCTCTTTTGTATAGTCATCATTCTTATTATTTACACTAATGATATGTTTCTTATGGAAAGGAGTCCTCATGATCTTGAAAAACATCTAAGAATCCTCAAGGCATCCTTCTCCAAAACATTTATGAATGTTAATACTAACAAAATAGAAATCATGATAATTAAATCCAAAAATACCACCTATGATACTTTTGTATATGAAAAAAACAACTTGGAGGAAGTGGATTCATACAAATATCTGAGCGTCAATAATCATCACAATATCAACTAAAATTATAGCATTGAGAAAAACATAAATGGAGGGTGGAAAGCTTATTATGGGTTTGAAAAAAATTGTAAATCAACATATCTTTGGGTGTGGCATAAAAAAACTCATCTTTGAGAATCTAGTTACCCTTGTTCTTTTATATGGATGCAAATTTTGGGGATGTCATATCTCTTGGGAGTCTTGGAGAAACATAGAGAAAACCCAAAAGAATTTTATAACCTATAATCTCAAAATTAAAGGAAATACACCCTATATTATCCTCCTCACATAAGCAAGTATTTCCCCCATCGATAGCATGACAATGACAAGATACATAATCTATAAGAACAAGCTAAAAACCATGCAAGACAGGAGGTTTTCTAAAATTTCTTCAAACTCTAGCCAAAACCACATCAGTTCAAGCGGGGATGGAACAAGGATGCCCAAGCTTCGCTAAACCATTGGAGAATAAAGGAAGAGATCATATTGCAGAATAAGGATAATATTAAAAATATTATTACATCAAAATTTAAAGAGAAAATGTGGCGCAATAAAAATTTAGAGGGAAAAAGAAAATTAGTATATTATAAGAAAGTAATCAACCTTAATCTAGATGATCAAAATTATCTCTATGTTTTGACAAGTATAAAAAAGAAAATAAACATTGTTAAAATAAGAACTAATTCTCATGAGCTTCATAGTGGAATCCGACAATGATCAATTCCCAAAACACCGTGGGAGGAAAGAGTCTGTCACCTTTGTGACACTAAGAGGGTTGAAGATGAAATGAACTTTCTCTTAGATTGCCCAACACATACCTAGATTAGATCTCAATTTCAAAAGATTTGTTAGACTATCAACCTTCATGACCTTTTATGTCAAGAAAACTATGATGGCGTTGGAACACTTCTGTTAATGCTTTTAGAGCATAGAAATAAAATTCTAAATAATTTCAAGTAATTCCCTAACTTTTCGACGCCTCATAGACCAATTTGTTGTCAATGGAAGTTTTTCATCATCATTATCATCACACACACACACACACACATATAAAGTAGACAAATTCTTATTCCTATGATACATGCTTAACATGGAGTTTGAAGGTGGTATTTAAAAAAATATTAATAACAAAAAACATATTTCAATATCTAACATAAATAAAATATTTTTATGTCCAAGTTAAGTGAAATA
>JZKD02S1928167.1:85691-104870 GCA_000966675.3 Picea glauca | reverse complement strand
TCAAACAGAGGGGGCTTAGAGGCTGAAGTCCCTTCATGACTTGTCATGTTTAAGCTTACAGATCTACCTTTAAATAAAAGGAACCCGCTCTGATACCAATTGTTGGAAATACTAACACAACTGAGAGGGGGGAGGTGAATCAGTTGTTTGTGAGATTAAAAATATTATACCTTTTAAACATTGTTAATCTCTCTTCATGTGGTCATCGACAATATATAGCATATGGACAGTAAAAGTAAAGACCATCAGTCACACATAAAGTACACACAGAGACAAATTTTCACGAGGAAACCCGTAAAGGGAGAAAACCTCTTCTTCTTCGAAATAATAGGCAGTCTTTTTTAGTTCTGTACATCATTTACAATTGAGCACCAACTCAATGTGAGGTTGCTACCTCTGTTTTACAAGATGAAACTTGTTTGAGAGCACCAACTCTCTGGTTTCTCTAGCACCCACTAGAAGGAAGCACCAACTCCCTATATATTCCAGCAACAACCGGATGGAAGCACCAACTTCCTGAATGTTCCAGCACCAACTGGATGGAAGCACCAACTTCCAGTTACACAGGCTCCAACCTGTATAACAGAGAACACTTGCTCTCCCTAGCACCACCCTGCCACCCTTGTTTCTCTGGCTGCAACCAGATGGAAGCTACAACTTCCTGTGTTCAAGCACCCACTTGAAGTTCTGAGGACTACAGTCCTCTCGAGAACCTCCCAACCACCCTTGAATATCAAAATAATGAATACACAAACAATTTCTCAGATAAATCAATTCATACCTTCCTTTCTTTGTTCTGTAAGTCTGATCTGTTCTGCTATTCTGCTCTTCATTTTCTCTTCCTCTGCAATTCTTCTTTGCATTCCATTTCACTCTGCACATCTGCTTCCTTTCCTACCACGCATCCTCTTCTGTATTCTACCTTACTGTTTCCCTCATTTACTCCTCAGAACAACTAACCAGACACAGTCTGTTTTCATCTTCTATTATACACATAGGCACAACGTTTCAACTTCCCAACTCCTTGGGAAAAATGGCGACAACTGTCCAGCCAACCGAAACGCCAACTGATCGACAACTAATGTGTGATCATGAGTCTGTTTTACTAACGGATTTGTAACTGAAAGTGTTAAGTGTGTGTGGAAGAACAGTAACCCTCCGATCACATTCAAACCCTATCCGCACCGTTGGATGATCTTTATCATGCTTTTCCTTTAAATCGGGTTTCGACATTTCAGCATTCCTTTGCCCAAGTTTCTCAACACTTTCACATCGCGATCTCTGAAACTCCTAAATGGAGCTTATCTAGGCTGACTCCTTCTCTTCCCGTGACCAAGAGTTGTGACCATAGTTTTATGCGAAAGGGGCTTTCACAATTTCGTATATCGTAAATTCATAATAGAGATTAGATCAATGGGCCAGGTCAGATCTTGTCTCAACGGTCGCGATTGAATCGCAATATCGCGTATCGCGATTTCGGAAGTCTCGTTGCATTTGTTCACTTTCCATTCCATGTTGCGATCCTCGAAATTCTGACACGGTCTATAATCAATGGTCTAGATCAAAGCCTGATCTGACGGCTTAGATTACATCGCAATTTTCCATATCGCGAAATCGACACTCCTGATGTCAAGTGACTTTGTCATTTCTAAGTTCCGATCCCTGATGCCGATGTGCCCCTTTCCACGCGCTAGCCCTATTGGCTATAGGCCTTGGCCCATATGATCATCAACACATGACCTCGTTCAAACCTCTCATCGGGGTTTTGGCATTTTCTATGTCACCATGCACATGCCTACAGAATTCCCAATCCTCTGATCCCCGATTCTCCGATGAAGGAAATCAACGGTCCAGATCTCATTCTTGCTTTAATGGCTGCGATCAAATCGCGAAATCGCATATCACGATTTCAAGGTTTTCGTTGTCAAGTGAATTGGACATTTCAAAGTCTCGATCCCCGATTCTTCGATGAAGCCTCCTGTCGAGCTTCTCCCGATAGCGCCCGATCGCTGCCACGCTTATCTCCTTCGCAGCTTCTGCAGATCTGACGGCTGACGAGTGTTTTCTTTCGATCTGATGACTTAGATCCTCTCTCCGACAAGGGCTATAAACTACGGTCTAGATTCATTTTGGATTCAACGGTTACGATTGAACCATGATCTTGTTGCAATTTGAATGATACAAACCCATCAATGACAACAGCCATTCGCTGTCTGCAAATTTTCCATCAATGACAACAACTATCAACACACATTCGCTGCTTGTTCAATATTTGCCAACAATAGCTTCCTCCTTTAATAAAGTTCATGGTTTTTATTTGGTTTGTGATTTCACTTTTTCCTTTGGAGGATGATAATCATTTATCATGTTTGTGAATGGTGTTCCACTTTCCACGTTCTTTCTTATTGTACCCAAGACCAGTTTTTTCATCAGTTGGTCTTTGAATATTCCCGATCTTATCCAGGATGGCTGAGCTATTATTTATTTGGACAGTTGATTTTGTATTTTCATTCTTCTTTTTGAGGTTTATAACTTCCAATTCCAATGTGTGACATGTTTCTTCATTTTTAGTTAACTGGATATTCAAGTCTTCTTCTATTTCCTTATCTTCTTCAAGTTGAGTCTTTATACTGATGAATGTTTCTTCTATCTCATCCAAGGCTTCTGTGCACTTATTGGTTTTTTCATATGTCTTCAACTCTTCTAATTATTTTGTTAGATCAACAGCTTTAGTCTTCATCCTTTTGATTTTTTTTATTTTTTTTAACATAATCCTTTTGAGGTTGATGACTTACAATTCTAGCATGTGGCACAGTTCTTATTTTTAGTTAACTGGATCTTCAAGGTTTCTTCACTTTCCTTAGCTTCTTCAAGTTGAGTCTTTAGACTATTGACCATTTCTTTTGTTTCTTATAATTCTTCTGTTCATTTATTGAGTTTGTCATATGCCTTCAACTCATTCATTTCTTTTGTTAGATCAACAACTTTAGTCTTTAATCTATTGATCTCTTCTTCTTTGTATTCTAGCAGAGTCTTTTGTTATTTCTCTTCATGGTTGTTATATTTATACAAATATTTGTTGAGGCTTGAATCCGTTAGGACCTAAATGAAAACCTCACGAGGATACAAATCCCCCTACGTTTTTATAGAGGTGGTACTCCTCTTTTATTATTTTCGTGGGACTCTAGGTCTTCAGAATGTGGGACTTTACAGAAGTCCGTCGTGGTAATCAAATAAAAAGTAAAGATGCAAAAATAAAAAAAAATAAAATCTTTTAAAGAAATTTCCTAAGAATGGACCAGGAACCACACACATTCACACATTTAAAGTAAATAAGAAAAAATTTCTCACATCCATCATAGTTTGGCTAAATATTTCTGACCACATAAAAAATAAAAGGAAATGAATTGCATGCATAATAGAGAATTGACAAAATGATACATGGGTAGCTCAAATAAATATAATGATAGGTCAACCTAGAATACTTTATATTCAGAAAATTGGGTTACAAAGTATAGTCGAGATTGTTCCCAAAATAACTCTCTTGAAATTTATAAAAAATATATAGTTTATTACATATTCTCTTAAATTTAAATGTGTCTTTCATAAAGACTGGGATTGGGGATCCCGCAGACCATAAAGAAATATAATAATGAAGTTTATAAAAGTAATAAAGTGGGTGGTGAAAGACAACAAGACCTGGTAAGAAGAAAAAATAAATTACCAGTCTTCAGTTAAACCTTTTTATTTAAAGAGGTGGAGTAACTTGATGAAGGACTTGATAAAGAAAGAAGGATGTGATCAGTATGAACTTACTATGATGGTATCTCTCTCTTGTGACTTTCTTGTTGATGTCATTTTATTTCTTTCATCGATGGTTACAGGAACCATCTCAACTGTCTTTTTGCCCTCATTAGTCGGTTTGTCGATAGTTTTTTTAAACCACTCTTCGATGTAGCTTCTCATTATTTCCACATTGATTTCATGTCATATTTTTATATTGAATAAATCACCCCCAAATTCCATTAGATCAATGGAAATATTATGCAAATCTTCTTCAATATTTTGATTTTTTACTAAATAATCCACTAGACAATTGTCTATGTCATCTTCATTATACTCCAGAATGCTATAGAAATTTTCAAATAATAACCCTTTAAAGATCTCAACTTGTTTGTCAAAGGCGTGATTGGTTAGGAACAACAAGTTGAGAATCAATTTGGGGTCTTGGACCTCATTGGTGCTTCCATCTACGTCTATCTCAGTTAACCTCTTGAATAATTCTTCCTTATTCAATACATCTTGGTCACATGCTTGGACAATGATATTCAATTTTGTAACATTTTCCTTCCAGCATGTGTTCAATTGTTTTATCTAGTTCGGAGAAGGGATATCCCCCTCCCTTCTTCTCAACTCTGTCATATTGGTAACTTTAACATCGAAGGGTACGAATGCATCAAGGTAAAATCCTTCTTCATTTTTTAAATCCTCCTGTAAATATTCCTGGAAGGCATGTGCCTCCATTCCAAAAGAAACCATGTTATTTGACATTTACCAAGACTTTGTAATTAGATCCATTCTTTTCTTAATGTTATTCTCCACATAGGCCCTAGCTGATGTGAGTAGGCTCGAAGATCCTTTCAGTTTAGTTTCAGGTGTTTTAGGCCCAATCATTACTAAAGGACTAGCAAGTACTGGAAGAGGCATTAAAGCTTCTTCCAATTATTTGGATTTTTCCTTTAACTTGGCGTTCTCTGCTTCAAGGCCTCCAATAGAATTGTCAATAGAATCTCTATTTGCTCATTGAATTCGGGAAATTTGGGAAGGTCACATGTTTCGTAGGTTAACCTCTGAATGATATTTCCCCTTTTTATTATTTACATCTCTTTTCTCAATAATTAAATTTTTGGACTTGCTATAAAACAAATGCTCTAAAATACAAAAGACTCTTCTTCATTGAAGGTATTTCTCTCAATTATTTCCATAAAATGATTTTGGTGAGTCATGTTCCCTGAATGATCAACATTGGGAAACAATTCACCAATATCAGTCTCAAGTTACATATCTTCAAGGGAGAAGCCATGGATCTCACTTTCGACTCCAGGTTCTTCCTCTTCTTGGAAAATATTTTTTCTTTTCTTCCTCAAGGGAAGTTTATGGGAGCTTTCAATTTTTCCTGAAGGAGGGTTCTTATCTCCTCCTCCAACTAAAGAAATGTGGGTCACTTTCTTAATTGGGTGGATCATTGGAGAATTTCTCCGAGATGTTGTACTTTTTGGAGTGATAGTTGGGGATTGGGCACTCTTCTCGATGAGACCTTTTCCTTTATGTTTGTAGAACTCATTGGTGTTGAGTATTATTTCCAGGTCTCCAGTTTTATGAGTAGGAGTGCCCAAGTCATTATCTTCATCTTCATTTAGAACAATACTAATAAAATAATTGTTGAAGCCCATTGCCAGTATATGTTATACAAAAATTCGGCTAGGGTCGAATCCTTTTATCATTTCAACATATCTTAGATTTAGGCTATGGAAGTGGCCTGCAAATTCATCAATATTGTTCATATTTTTGAATATGAATTCCCCAACTTTCCAAGGAAGAGGTATGAATTGTTTTTTTCTCTTTTCATGGAAAAAATGCAACCAATAGTTGTATTGCCTTGCTACTTCAATCACAAACATTTTGTCAGATATGTGGCATGGAAGGAAGGAAGGATTTTCCTTGGAACTGAAAATCCTTATGACATTATAATTCTCCATTTTTTCCAGTGTCCCCTTCTTATCCAAGAAATTACTCCCCTGGTCAAACATCCGAGGGGTGTCCTTTCCAAAAAAAAAAACCTTTAAAAACTGAAACAAAGTCATTAAAAACTTCATAAAAATGTTGGGAGGCTTTGTGCATCCATAATGTTTGATACCATAAGGTTACCAAGTCAAATTCACAGTTTACCTTCCTACACACAGATAATCTCGGAAACTAACAACAATTTGTTATCATGAAAACCAAATAAAAGGACATACATAATTTCTTCTCCTTTTTGTATTGTGAGAATTGGGAATATATTTCAATGGAAATCAACTTGCCCCAATCGAAGATGGCCTATTCCTTGATCGTAAAGTATAAAATGTAAAGAATCATGCGAGAAATGTTGTTGTAGTTTCTTATCCTATTACCCTCATGAACAACCAAACAATTTCCTAGAAGGGATTTTAAATGAGCCAACCAGAAATCTCATGATGTATTTGGGGACAATCACCATGTTCTCCATGAACTCAGGTAAGAGGTCCAACCAATTGTCATGCTTCTTTAATAATTCTTTGCAATATTTACCCTTGAAGGTAAGCATTGGCTAGGGAAGTCTCAACATATTATAAAATAAATGAGGAAACAGAGAGACAGGGGAATGGTCCCACAATTGAATGATCCACTGACTTGGAATATATCTCTCGGCGCACCAGGCGACCAACTCCTTATAGTCAAAAACCTCTGGGAAAAAACCTGCACGAGCGATTCCAAACGTCTAGATTTATTCCTTATGGGAAAAAGGGGATGAGTAGTAAGAATATGCTCTAGACCACTAAAATTTCTGGTCCTCACGCCCAAAAATGTTCAATCCTAGAAGGGAACTTCGTAGCAAAAACTCACGTATATGTGACAAAACACAACCAGGCTAAGAAGAACGTTGAAAGACTCAGACCCAGAGTGAACAGAGTCTATCAAGCAATCATACGACACGAAACTCAATATTAACGAGATAAATCTAAGGAGAAAAACACTCCAAACACCCAAAAATAAGATTTAATCCCCAATATGGTCGTCGATTATGTTATGAGGAAAATCTCTTTATGGCTAGTGGTAAACCACAATAGACAAAAAAGACTGCAAAAATCAACTTTATTCTCAAGTATGCTATATAAACAAATATGCTAGAAAGACAAGATAAAAGGCCTACCTCATCCAGACATTCAATGAAGTTCACCATTGATCACTTGACCCAAATCAATATACCTGCAACTAGTCCTCAACAACCAAGCAATGCAAGCATATGGTTACAATATATGATGTTAGTACATTCAATAACATAATCCATCAACATTCATAACAAATACACCCATGGAATAATAATTCAAATATTTTCAAGATATCGATTAGATGAGAAAAGAGTATTTCTATTAAGATATAATCAATAGAAGTGAATAAGTTACAGACTTCCGTGTCAGCATGGTTAGGAGCCGAGAAACTAAGTTCCTTCCAGCTGGGCCTCCACCACTTCAATCCTCCACCAAAGGCAAGCTCATATAATAGAGACAATGAAGTTCTTAATTAGTAAGGGAAGATCTTGGGGGTTGAAAATTGTGTTCACACTTAAAGGATAAAGGGATTCACACTCAATGCGAAGTGAATAATTCATCCAGAGTAACTTTTCTCTCAAAGTTGAATTCTTTCTCCTCTTTTCCATAGCTTGGATTTGGCCCATTTATAGCCTTCAAGTGGAACTGAAGGGCTGAGTCGAAGTGTTTCCAATATATGGAAGGCAAAGGATCATTGATATCGTTACGTGACATGGAAACCCAACATAATTTTTCAATTTTGGGAAAATTTCCTGATGTACGCGAGTTGTAGTGGTGCAACCTGCGTATATGCATGTTGTATAGTAGGCAGGGTGTGTATATGTGGAAAAATTGTATTTTTAGCTCTATTATTTTCAAAAAGGGGACTTCAAGTCTGCATAGGAAAATGGAAAAAGGCCTTCTATTCAAGATTGCATGGGGTGAGGCAAATCTTGCTCTAACACCGTTTACCCTTTTTATCTGGAAATTTTCTTCACATTTTCTTCTTTTGTGCATGGATGTTAGTGACACAATATAGGATGAGTGTATCAAGCTAATACAATACATTAGTCAATATTATCTTTCTATTGATATTCAATTCACCTTCATAACATTATGTCCAATATTGAAAATGCCTAACATTCAAGTCACCTTTATAACAGTATGTCCAACCTTCATAACATTATGTCCAATATTGACAATGCTTGACATTCAAGTCACCTTCATAACAATATGTCCAATATTGAAAATGTTTCTTAAACCAATCAATCAATGATACTTACCCTATTTATCAAGGTTTACATCAATGACAAACACATTTCCAACATATCTTGTGTTCATTTTTCTATATTGCGTGTTCATTTTCTTGTTCTTTCATTTTTGAATTTGAATTATTTTCATAAACTTAAGTAATAAGTTAGTGATAAGAAATTTGAGTTCTAAGGAAATAAACCTACATAATAAAAGATCATAATATTAAAAGATCTATTTTCACAATTATTTTCGTACAATATCCATGGTAGTTTATAGATCATATTGGTATTAGAGAGGTTTTGTTTTGGGTATTTGTGGGAAGTTGTAGGATCCATGAATTGTTTTAAGAAGGAAGTTGAAAAAACCTAGGCATGTTGGATGATTCTAGTCATAAAAACCCTTGGGATGTGGTAGAAGATATATTTTCAAGGCTAGAAGAGAAATCCATTGATATCTCTTACAACATGGCCCTCCTTATTTCAACTCTTGTGAATGATTTTAGACCTTTCAGGAAGGTTGGTGGCTCTAACTTAGAAGTTGGATCGGATGAAAAACTGGGAGATAGTGAAGACCTTAAAAATTAGTCAAAAAATGATCTTGAGAAAGAGAAACCAAGTTCAAATGCCATCACTCCACAACATCTATTTAAAATGGAAGAGAAAGTGGATCTCAGTATCCTATTGATCCATTTTCATGTATCGCCTTTGATTTCCAATTTTATCCATGTATAGAACCCTTATCTCTTGTAACCTATGCAGCCACCCAGCTGAGCCACCCTACCTCAAAACTCTGACTTCAATAACTCTATGATTACCTGTAACATCTCGCTCTTGTGCGCATGAATTTGACTTATTCTTTAAGGACACTTGCGTGCAAGTGATCCATTTTTGTATATGTTTGTCTTTTTGGCTTATGGATTTAGATGATGATGTTGTTGGATTATGATGTTATGTTATTGCTATCCATATATAGACAAGTGCTATTAACGAGATTCTCCTGAGTGTGCAAGACACTCAACATAATGAGGATTTTGATGGCATCAATGGACCTCCTTGGACTCTGGATCGCATCAGGGAGTGGTCTGTATATGGTTTGGGTATTTCTATTCATGCATATGTGACATATGGTTATTATGATGTTGTTTATGGATCCTTGACAATGTTTTGTTGATGGATGCAGGATGAAAATTTCTTGCGAATAAGACTCACATATGGAGTAAAGGGGACATGCACAACAGCTGGATATTGAGAGAGAGGTGTGGAAACAACCATGCCATAGCCTACTATCACTCCCATCATGGCTCGAATTGTAGGTTAACAATTACCTAGTTTGATAGATCCACGATGTTGTGAGGGTAGACTGAGACAGTCACTCATGAAGATTCTAAGGGGCGTGCAATATGGCAGGTTCCTTATTCCTTAGAGGCCCTTAGTCTCTCATAAGATCACCTGATGGATTATTGACTCCAAGGGTTGGAAAAATACCAAAATAAGTCAAGGGCAAGAAACACCCTTGGAGCACATAGTGCGTCTTGAAGGGCACGTCACATAATTAAAACTTCAATAAAGGCGAGTGGGACCCTTGGAGCATGGAGTGCGTCTTGAAGGGCATGTCACGATATTTAATAAAAGTGATTCAATGAACCTACGTGCATAGAAAACAATACTTTTTTTGACATGGCCAGACTTAAAATAATTATTAAATGAGTAATTTTTATTAATTATAAAATCGCCTTAAAAATTCTAAGCCTAGTTTTAAAATTTGAACCTAAGTCTAAAGTGGGTAAGAAGAAAAAAATTTAAACTATAAATTTAATAAATGATGGGGGATGACTGGTATGAGTAAAGTTGTGTTGCCAAAATTTCTTTGACTGATTTTTCTTGTGAGAGTTGGGATACCCAGCTCGAAAAAAAGAGTGGTAGCTCAACCTTGCGAGGTGAGATAGGAGTTAGACTTTTTTGGTTGTGTTCATGTGTGGCCCCTTTATGGCTCAGGGGGCTAAGGGGGAAGAAGAGTACCCCTAGCATTGGCTGGGAGGTAGCAGTGAAATCTTCAAAGTTGGCAAGCGGGGAGCTGGATAGAGCTTATGATCGGGAGAAAATCTTCGACCTCTCATCGTCGGCTATGGTATTTTATTGAGCATTGTATGGTGTTCAGATTTTAGAGGTAAAAGTTTTAAACTTCATTGAATGTACTTTGGTTGCAGAATATATTTTTGTTTGATGCATATAGAATATTTTTGATTGAATAATTTTTGGTAAGATGTATTTAGATTAAAAATGATTCTGTCAGATGTACTTTTCCCTTCAACATTTCCATTACCGATGTAGTCTCTGCAAATTTTTTTAGTGGATTTATAATCTAAGTGAATTTGTTTTCTACGTTTTAATTTTAATATCTATGTGTGTTCCCGACCTTTCCAAACATGTAATTGCTTCAAGTTTCCTTCATCTAACAGATCGAAACTGCCCAGCCTTGTCTATTCTCCTGTTGTTAAACCCATTGTCTCTCGGTGAGATATTCCTTCCTTACCTCTTCGTTTTTGGTGTAAAAACATGCTCAGACTGTGGGGGAAACTAGAAAGAGTTTTTACCCTCCTCACCTTTGTGTTTTTGGTGTAAAAACATGATCATACTGTGGGGGAAACTAGAAAGATATTTTACCCTCCTTACCTCTGTGTTTTTGGTGTAAAAACGTGCTCAGAATGTGGATAAAACTAGCAATACTTTTTACCCTCCTTACCTCTGTGCTTTTGGTGTAAAAATGTGCCCAGAATATGGGGGAAAATAGAAAGATTTTTTCCCGCCTTACCTCTACATTTTTGGTGTAAAAACATGCTGAGACTGTGGGGGAAATGAGCAAGGGTTTTACTCTCCTTACCTCTACATTTTTGCTGTAAAAACGTGCTCAGACTATGGGGGGAACTAGGAAGAGTTTTTACCCTCCTTACCTCTGCATTTTTGGGTAAAAAGGTGCTCATACTATGGGGGAAAATAGAAATATGCTTTACCCTCCTTATCTCTACATTTTTAGTGTCAAAATGTGCTCATACTGTGGGGGAATCTAGAAAGAGAATTTACCCTCTTTACCTTCACGTTTTGGTGTAAAACGTGCTCAAACTGTGGGGAAAACTAGCAAGAGTTTTTACCCTCCTTATCTCTTTGTTTTGGGTGTAAAGCGTGCTCATTCTGTGGGGGAAACTAGTAGACATTTTTACCTTGTTTATCTCTGCGTTTTCATGTGTAAAATGTGTTGGCTTGTGGGGGATACTAGCATGCATTTTTACCATCTTTATCTCTTCATGTTGCTCACTATTTTTCCCAGAACTTTCCTCATTATCTCTGCATTTTTGGGGAATTTACCAACTCTGCATTTTCCTTCATGTCTCTAAATTATTAAGTCCCTGCCTTTTTCTTATTCCTACACATTTTTTTCAGCATTAGAATATGCCCTGCACATTGCAATGTCTTTTAGTTTCATTTGATTTTAGTTAGTAATATTCAAAGGAAAATATCTTCTTTCAATGTGATCACATAGTCTTATATGTATCCTTTTCTTTATGATGTCGATAAGTTTTCAAGTTTAATATTTGTTATTAATTTTCATTTTATATCTCAATGTAAATTTTAATGATCGCGTTAGATATCAATGACCTATCAATAAAAGGCTTTACTGAATGCTTGATTTATTTTCGAGCCAGTCTATAAATGAATGAAAGAATTCTATTCGTGCATGCACTATAGGTGATGTATCGAATTTACTTGAGTATGACTTAAATTGTTGAGGGACTATTGTAGATTAATAGAACCTAAGTTGGGGACTTTACAATGTAAATTGTAAGCTTCATTGAAAAACATAATTACTTTGTGCATGAATTTAGAATTGATACTTATTTTGTGCCATGTATTAAAAGAGATGTATTGAATGTTTGGATGTGATTTGATTACATGAGCACCTTGATTAATTGTTGATGTGTTATCAATTTAACAATTAGATTGATTCCATGCCTTGAATAATGTAGAGGGGTGATTACTAAAGTAAATAACTCATTCGTGTGCCACGATATAAATGTTGATGAATTATGTGTTATGAACAACGCTGATGTATAATGATATGTGCACAATTTATTGTTTCTTCCCTTTAATTGATGTAGGATTGGTTGAGTAGATAGATTGGTTGTTCCATGAGTTAAATCGATAGTTTTCTATGGTGAAATGAATAATTAATAATTGATGAATGATTGAGTTATAAATTTACCTTGCGCCATGGATTATGTTGTGATTAAATTATTGGATTGCTTGTGCATTGGATTAACAATGGATGTAAAATGATTTAGCTTGATTTCCCATGTGCCTTGCAATAATGGCAATGCTTGATTAATTTAGTAACAAAATGTACTTGTGTGCCTTAATTTAAGTGGGCGTGTGATTTCTTCGTCATTATGCTTTTGCACCCTATATTTAAATGTCAACTAATATGGAATCATGAATTTATTAGATATATGATTGATTTAGTGGTTAGATTTATTTTGCACCTTTACTTAAGTTGACATGTGATTGTTCTAGAATTGTTTACTCTCAAACACAACAAATATTTAATTGTTGTTGTATTATTGATAACGATATTGATTGCCCTTGCGACATGATTAATTGATGAATAGGATTGATGGATGGATCTAGTTGATGATTGGACTTGCTTGTTAGTGGGATGTAGAAACCTCATTGTTCCTTAGAACAATTACCAACCCTGATACCTTAAATGGTTAAAATCAATTGGAACCTGGGATTGAGCATTTCTTATGTGTCCTGGAGGTCCTAACCTTGCAGGGTAGGTTAGGCGGGTAGTCATTTTTTATTCATTATTTGATTGTATGTGTTGTAAATTGTTTCAAGATGATTATAATTTGTTAATATTCTATGCTACTTATGTTTATATGTATCTATCCTTCGTTGACGTGTTGAATGTGTGGTTAGTGATTTCCATGATGAGTAGCTTGTAGTTCTTTAACTTATGATGTTTTCGATTAGGCATTGCTATGATCATGTGTTGAGGTTAGTTTCTTAATGATTTTTTTTTTTACCTTTTATGCTTCACTTTTTCTTAGGTGTAACGAATGGCCCTTACATATGGTATCAGAGTGGGTTCAACCCTGGGAATATGGATCATCACGCCCTCCACTATATTTTACACTAGATTAATAACTTAACACTATTTAATTTTTTGTTTTTAACTTATCCATGTGGTAATCATGGTTAGAGGATGTCGCTTAGGTTCAAAACATGGTGCTATGGGAGGAGGTGTGATGCCTCTAGTAGCACCCACGCCAGAGGGGTCCAACCCCCAAGGAGAAGAAAAAGTCATTGGGCATGAGCAGATTGTTGTGCAGGATGTGGTTGGGTTGATGAGGTCTTGTCAGAGGATATCTGAGGCCTTGATTAACCGTTTAGAGAGAGATGAGGCTAGGGTGTCTGTACCCCCTGAGGGTTCACAACACGCCCCATCCAGTACTAGTAGCATTCACTAAGAACTCAATAAGGTCAAGTTTTCCAAGTTCTTGGGTGCCATGGATAGTGCAGTCGTCGAGGCATGGTTGGAGAACATGGAGATGTGTTTGCACTTCGCGACTATACCTCCAACATGAAGGTCTACATGGTGGTATTTCAGCTAAATGGAAGTTCTCTTCTATGATGGAAGAAGCTCCTACCACAACTGAACATGGCCATCAAAGACATGTCATAGGAACTGTTCTAGGAGTGGTTCCATGAGAGATATTTGTTTGAGGAATTCATTGAGTGATAACTCAATGAGTTCAATGCATTATGACATGGCATTCATACAATGCCCAAATATGAGGCATGTTATATGGAGTTTCTTAGGTATGCTCCACATATGAATACCGAGAAGCTCAAGTTCAACATGTTCGTGTCCTGTCTTAAAGTCAGCATTTGTGCGAAATTGAGGATACTAATGCCTAAGATGTTGCATGATGTTGTCTGAAAGGCCCTCATAACTGAGGAAGAGATGATCAATGGGTGTCAAGGTAGGAATTCTGCAAGACCTAATGGACAAAATACATCAGGTGCGCAACAACACTAGATTCCATCCTGACGTACATCAAGGTATCGTGATATGTTGTGAGGATCGACGTTCATGATGCCTCGACGATCGGATCCCCAATGAGGAACTACCTACAGAGGAACACCACACCAACATTCACATCGTTTACAACAACGGTTGTTTAGGCCTAATTTGGCCTATTCATGATGCGTTTAGCTACGTGGAAATGGATTCGCCAACCAAGATGAAGGTTGGAGGAAGGGTTATGGACTGTAGCCTCAACCTGGGAGATTTTTTCATAAAGGACAACCTATATGTCACAATATTAGGATCTTATGACTTGATGATCGATATGGACTGGTTGGAATCGCTTGACATGGTACTCAACTATAAGACAAAATAGTTGAGTTTGACTGATGATGAGGGATAGAGACGGGTGATTATAGGAAGAAACCGGGGAGTTTACTTAAGGTTCATTTTATCCCTACAACTACAGAAGAGTATGTGCAAGGGATGAAAGCTATATGAAATCCTATCATTGAACGAAAAGGGCATGGCGGAAGGATTAGAGAACCTTTCGGTAGTATGAGATTTTGTTGACGTGTTCCCAAAAGAGTTACCAAGTTTATCACCTGAAGGAGAGATGGAATTTACCATCGAATTAAAACCTGGAACTGGACCGATAGAAAAAATGTCGTATCAGATTTCAACGCTTGAGTTACAGTAGTTGAAAATGAAACTAAAGGAGTTGTTGTATCTAGGGATTATACGTCCAAGTGTGTCACCTTGGGGTGCTCCTACAATTTTCATATGGAAGAATTATGGGTCGTGGAGACTTTGTAATGGCTACCATCAATTGAACAAGGAAACAATCAAGAACCAGTATACGTTACCAAGAATAGACAATTTTTTTAACCAAATGAAAGACGCAACGGTGTTATCAAAGATCGAATTGAGATAAATATATCCCTAGTTACGGATCAAAGAGTAATACATTCCTAAGACCACATTCAAGATGAGGTTCAGGAATTATGAGTTTATCGTTTTACCGTTTGGACTGAAAAACGCCCTAGGGGTATTCATGAGCTTTATGAATAGGGTGTTACACGAATACTTGGAAAAGTTTGTTCAAGTATTTATTGAATACATATTAATATATTCTTGGACAATGAAAGAACATGGAGAACATTTGCACTTGTTACTCCAATGTTTATGAGGAAACAACTTATACGGGAAACTATCTAAATGCTCTTTTTATCAATCAAGGATTCATTATTCGGGGCATGTTATCTCCGAGGAAGGCATCATTGTGGATCCAGTGAAGGCAGAGGCTATTATGGAATGGATTGCATCGATAAATGTACTAGAGGTATGTAGATTCATGGGTTTAGCTAGATATTATCGATGGTTCGTTGAAGGTTTTTCGAAGATATCAAATCCGATCAAAAAATTTCAGAAGAAAACCAAGACGCTTGTATGGACCGAGAAATGTGCAGAATCATTTCGAAGGCTCAAGGAGTTGTTGACGAAATCCCCGATACTAAAATTCCCCGACATGGACGAGGAATTCTTGGTATGCACAGATGCATTTGAGGAAGGCTTAGGTAGAGTCTTGATGCAATACGGTCGAGTGATCGCTTACATCTCAAGGAAGTTAAGACATAATGAGGATAACTACATGAAACATGATTTGGAGTTGTTGGCCATTGTGTATTCCAAGAGAGTGTGGAGGCACTACCTGATTGGACAGAAATTCCAACTGGAAACTAACCACTGTGGTTTGCATCACATTTTTATGTAAATTGACTTGAACGCGTGAAAAAAGGCATTGGTTAGAACTTCTTAGTGAGCATGAGTTTGAGATTACCTACATAAAAGAGACAATGAATAGAGTGGAAGATGCATTGAGTCAGAGACCACACATATTTTCGGTGATACCTATTCAGAAAAATATTCGAGAAAAGATTCTAAATTTATAGTGCGACGATGACTAGTATAAAGAGATTAAGGAAAATATTGGCCAAGACATCATGTTGGTACCAAAGTTTGAGGGATTTACATTGGACAAAGAAGGTTTAATGAGGTATAATAACCAAATTTGCATAGTTCCTAACGAAAACTTGAGAATATTAATATTAAACAAAACTCCTAGAGCAATGTACATGGCTCATTCAGGAGTCACAAAGATGAGGGAAAACCTTAAGCCCTTATTCTTCTAGAAAGAAATGAAGGCAGACATCGTCAACTACGTGGTGATATGTCTAGAATGTTAGCAAATTAAGGCTAAACATAGACATCCGGTAGGATTACTACAACCACACGCTATTCTATAATCGAAATGGGAGGTCATTTGATGGACTTTATTTTGGGATTGTTGCTGACGGCAAGGAGGCATGACTCGATTTTTGTGGTAGTTAACACTCTGATGAAGAGTGCACATTTTATCATTGTGCATATAATGTATAAGGCGTTAGACATAGATATAGTTTTCATCAGTGATATTGTGATATTTCATGGCATGCCTAAGAGGATCAGATTCGATCGAGGATTGGTGTTTATAGGATGATTTTAGACTAGTTTCCAAGAGGCCTTGGGAACCAAACTTAACTTTAGTACCGCATATCACCTAGAGACAGATGAGAAGAAAGAAATAACAAACCAAATATTGGAAGATATTTTGTGTATGTACATGATTGACCAACATAAGCGTTGGGAGGACTTCTTTCCACTGGTAGAGTTTGCATACAACAACAATTATCAAAGCACAATTAAGATGACACCATTTGAGTTTATTTATACGAGATAGTTTTAGACGCCTTTGAATTGGGATTGAATGGAGGTGATGCAAGAGCATAAGCTCACAGTTCTAGAAGATCTATGGTTGTTGAGAGTCAAAGCCAAATTTTACTAAAGAGAGTGGGCGCTCTTAAATTTACTTTGTTGTATTCAATTAAAATTGAATAAATTGTCAAAGGATCTCGAATCCTAACAATGTAATAGTTGTAGGAGAAGTTAGGATTACAAGCAGAAATTGTAGGATCTAAGTGGATTCGATCCAGACCTTGTGGATCTGAAAAGCTAAGTTTGAATTGTATTTAAGCAAACTAAGTTCGATTGTAAAGGGGGGGGGACGAGAGAGACCAAAAAGGGGGTGAGAATGCACAAAATCGTTGCAGACAAGAGAGGAAGAGAAATTCATTAATAAAAAAATTTCATCTATTATGAAACACTCTTATATGTGTGAAACCCTATTTCATCTGTGTATGATTATGATATTTTTGTTCTCATTGATGGAACATATCTGATCGGCCATATTATTTCAATCATCCCTAGAATTGGAGCCATACTGTAATAAACTGATACTTCATTCTATAAGTGTTGTACCGACGGTGGAAAGTGAAGAGGAATTTGAATGTATCAAGGATCGACGATGCCGATCATCCAGAAGATAGATGACCGAGATTGGAGTGGAACCAAACAGCAATGAGTCGACGACCCAGATCGCAGCGAAAAACAGAGGGTGCAAACTCCGATGCGTTTGGTGTTTTCCGGTGCAGCCACATGTCCATCGGTGTATGGAAACGGAGATTGAAGGTAAGTAGGAAAAGGTGTTAGTGGTGTTTTCCGTTGGGTTATAATCAAGTCGCATGGTTACAAGGTGCTTAACACCATGTATAAACACATTTCCGTTGGGTGCTAGCAAACCAAAAAGTGCTTAATTCGCCAAATTCGACAAGAATCCTGTCAGAAGAACTGAACTACCAATTTAGCAACAGATAACTAAATTTAGCTCTGTGATGTATATTTTCACTAATACCAGCTACATTAAGTGGTATCAGAGCGAGATCTGATAAATTGTAACATTGTATATGAAAGGGAAAATTTATTTTTCACCTTTACCTGTAATCGAGGCAAAAGAAAGCCTGAACAATGATACTTTAAAAACAGATTTCTTACCCTCAGGCATGGCTTTCAGAGTAGGACGAGGTAGGAGAGGTCAAGGAGGTAGACCTATAGACAATGTAGAAGTATTGGAAGAATTAAGAAGTCTCAGAGAAGAGATGGAAGCCATGAGAGAAGCTGGAAGAAGGGATCATGTAGCAGGTGATGTTAGTGAAAATGAACAGGAAGATGAACCTGAACCTGAAGAAATAACAGATGAGAATATTGGATTGAAGTTATTAAGGGCGGTCATTGGGGCTAGCTCAAACGAATATTATAAGTAAATGCATATGATGGAGGATTAAATCCTGAGGAATTAGTTGATTGGATAAATTCCATGGATAAGCATTTTGATTTTGGTGAAATACCTGAGGAGAAAAAGGTAAAGTTTGCAATGACTAGGCTCAAAGGACATGCTTTACTTTGGTGGGATGGTGTACAAGCAGAAAGAAGAAGATTGCAAAAACAACCAATTAGAAGTTGGAATAGAATGATTGCTAAATTAAAGGAGAAATTCTTACCTAAAGATTACCAATTAGCCTTGTACAGACAGATGAAGAACTTGAGACAAAGATTTCTTACTGTCAGAGAATATACAGAGGAATTTTACAAAGTGAATATTAGAGATGGATACACAGAGGATACTCCTAAGAAAGTATCCAGATACATGAATGGTTTTAAATTTGACATTCAAGATGAGATGAGTTTGTTTTCACATCAATCAGTTGAAGAAGCATATCAATGTGCTTTGAAAGTGGAGGAGAAACTGAATAGGAGGAACAAATCAGGGAAAGGAAAGGGTCATCCTTATAGGGGTAAGGGATAGCAAACTGGAAAAGGAAAATTTATGGTTCAGAAAGGTGAAGCTGAAACATCAAATCAGCCAGAACAACCCCAAAAAGGAAGAGACTTAAGAGGAAGAAGATCTTTTCAGAGAGGTCGTGGAAGAGGCAGAAACCACGAGGTTAGATTTTATGCTTATGGAAAACTAGGACATATGTCTTGGGATTGTCCAGAAGGAGCAGCAAAACAGGGGAATGTTCAAGTTGCACAAGCTGAGATTGAACAGAAAGCACCTGAGGATCATGTCGAGATT
>JZKD02S1928167.1:54460-85681 GCA_000966675.3 Picea glauca | reverse complement strand
GAAAAAACAATAATGAGTCATATTTACATCAAAAAATATTGGTTCCATTACCCAAACCTTTGTGCTATGGGGCTTTCTTCAAGGGTTGACATCAATGACAACCAACCTTAATCAATAGTAACATCCCGCTCTTGCGCACACGTGATTTGACTTATTCTTTGAGGACACTTGCGTGCAAGTGATCCAGTTTTGTATATGGTTGTTTGTTTCACTTATGGATTTAGATGATGATGTTGTTGGATTATGATGTTATGTTATTGATATCCATGTATAGATAGGTGCTATTGACGGGTTTCTCCTGAGTGTGCAGGACACTCGACAGACTGAGGATTTCGATGGCATCAATGGACCTCCTTGTACTCTAGAGCGAGTCAGGGAGTGGACTATATATGGTTTGGGTATTTAAATATATGCATATGTGACATATGATCAGGTATATTATGATGTTGTTTATGGATTGTTGACAGTGTTTCGTTGATGGATGCAGGCTGGCTATTTATTCCTAATCAGACTCACATAAGGAGTAAATGGGCCATGAAAAACAACTAGATATTGAGGGAGAGGTGTGGAAATAGCCCTGCCACAACCTACTAGCACTCCCATCGTGGCTCGAATTATAGGTTAACGTGTACCTAGTTTGAAATATCCATGATGTTGTGATGGTAGACTGATAAATTATCTCACGAAGATTCTAATGGGGGCGCAATAAGGCAGGGTCCTTATTCCTTAGAGGCCCTTAGTCTCTCACAAGATTTCCTGATGGAGTATTGACTCCAAGGGCTGGAAAAATACCATAATCAGTCAAAGGTGAGTGGCACCTTTGGAGCATATAGTGTGTCTTGAAGGGCACGTCGCATAATTAAAACTTGAATAAAGGCAAGTGACTCCCTTGGGGAACAAAGTGTGTCTTGAAGGGAACACCGTGATATTTAATAAAAGTGAGTCAATGAACCTAGGTGCCTAGAAAAAAAAAAAAAAATGGCATGGTCAGACTTAAAATAATTATTAAATGAGTAAGTTTTATTAATTATAAAATCTCCTTAAAAATTCTAAGCCTGGTTTAAAAATTTGAACCTAAGTCTAAAGTGGGTAAGAAGAAAAAAAATTAAACTATAAATTTAATAAATGATCAGGGATGACTGGTATGAGTAAATTCATGCTCCCAGAATTTCTTTGACTAATTTTTATTGTGAAAGTTGGGGTACCTATCTCGAAAAAGAGAGTGGTAGATCGACCTTGCGAGGAGAGAAGGGAGATATAGTTTTTTAGTTGTGTTCTTGTGTGGCCCCTTTGTGTCTCGGGGGATAAGGGGGAAGAAGAGTACCCCTAGCATTGGCTGGTAGATACTGATGAAGTCTTCATGGTTAGCAAGCGGGGAGCTGGATGGAGCACAAGAGCGGGAGAACATCTTCGACCTCGCATCGTCGACTACAATATTTTATTAAGCATTGTATGTGTTATCACTCCAAAATTCACCCTAGACTATAATCAGGTGAGCTTGGTAACATCAAAAGTTTTGTAAATGTAAATGAGTTTTTTAACAAGTCAAATGGACAAGACTAAAAATAATAAGGTTTTAACTCAGAAATATGGGCTAGCATGCACAAGAAAATGAGGTCTTGATCAGCTTCAGTCAGTTTTTTGAGGATAAATATGAGTAGAGGGAAGACTTAGTGAGAGGAATGAACAAGTCCTCTATAAGCATCAGGCCTTCTAGCATCTAGGTGAAGAAAAAGATCAGTCACAAGATCCTCTTGAAAATATACTTTAAAACCCTGAAAACATTTATAGTAGCATCATAATCTAACATCCATTATAATACAACTATAACTTCTCACAAGGATCCTCCATTAATGAGCATTCAGAGTAAGAGGAAATAAGAAAATGAAGAGAAGTTGACTTCCATTAATACAAAATTCTCAGGTCCAATACAAAACTAGGGAACAATTTTCTCAATCAAAGAAAATGACAATGTGGGAGCCTCAACTCAACCATTTGAACCCTTTTCCCTCATTTGGATCATGGATTTATAACAAAAAGGAAAGGAAACAACTGGAGGTGTGTGCTAGCCTTCTTCCCATGAAAATCTCTAAGAATTTATTCCATCTAACAACTTGACTAACAACCTATTCTATAAAAAAGGAAAGTGTTGGTGACTAATCCAACCAATCTTTAAATTGACTTGATACTCCTTTGATATGTAGCTCCTTGTTTTCCATGTGTTTGTAGCTGTCATCATGATACCAATGTCTATATTTTTCTATATCCCACATCATCAGCCATTCACTAAGATGTTATCTCGACTTCCCTTGATTCTGGAACTCTCTATTGATTTTTGTGCTTGAAAATCTGGAAAGTTGGGATACTTCGCCACCTATTACATAATTGTTAGAATGGAATCAAATTCCTTTAATCCTGCCACATATGGTCTTATCTCTTCTCCACATCATCATCCATTCACTAAGATGATAATTCGGGCCCTCCTATATTCCTAGTACCTATAGGTAGTGCCACCCTAGTGCATCTCTATGCAAGAATCTGTCTCTACCAGAAATTAGGTAGCACCTACCAGAAATTATGTAGCGTCTGCCTGTATTTCCAGTTTAGGATATTTGGTAGTGCATAGGATATTGGGTAGTGCCCATGGAATTTGCAATGCCCAGGAGAGTAGGTAATACCCAGGAAATTTATAACGCCCAGGAGAAAACACAGTGCCCAAGAGAAAATGCAACACACTGCTCTCTGCACATCCATGCATGAAAATGGTGGAATGGGAAAGAAATTGGGAGAAACATAATATATATCATGGATATATTTAGTTCTTCAACACCTGTATGCTTGATGCGTGGCTTGATCTTGAGGCTTGAATCATGGCCTAGCTTTGACTTAGTTCGTGGCTTAGTATTTTGACATATAGCTTTGACTCATAGATTATGAATTTGGAATGTGATCTTAACTCATATCTTAGCTTAATGTAATGACTGGTGACTAGCATAAGAAATGGTCATGTGGCTTTATAAACTCTAGACTTAGGATAATGCAAAAGATTTATGCATAGAACTTTAGGTTTAGACTAGAGTTAAGCCACTTTAAAGAACACACCACCTATTCTATCAAAGTCAATAAACTCATTTATTGAAAAGGCAACTAAAATAAAACATAGGCAAATCAACAAAATCAAGATTTAGGAAAAACTACTAAAAGTTGGTTTTTTGGTTATGCAGGTCAAAAAGACAAAGGCTAAAGGTGTTTGGAGAAAAATATTTATGAATTAAGACTTCTTCATAACTCAATGAGGAAAATGGAATTTATGAACTAGGGCTAATGAGCAAAAAATATTTCAAAAGTTTAGCACAAGGATGCTAAAGATACTTAAAATCTCCATAAAAGAAATGAGTGATAACATTTGGATCCAATTGGGATGGAGACCTCCCTGTGAGGCTCCAAGAACCTAGTACTTCTAGTCACCTTATCCATTGGGATATGGAGTCATATGTCCTGTGAAAACTAATCTTTGTACATCTTCAAAACCATGCCTTTTTTCACACAAGCTAACTGCCACTTCTGCTTCAAATAGAAAGATAAAGAAATGCTCAGGCAGTGAGCTTATTTCCTACCCTACTCTACTCTAACCATCTCAACAACTTGCTCAGGTGAAAAAAAACTTCCACCATAACCATTCAAACTGTTTGGTAACCAAATTCTTCTCTTCATGACAAATGATCCATAAAAAACAAGGAAAGTGTGACAATTGACTAAATTCATCCTTATGATTGCCAATATTACCTTCAAATGATGATAAAAATATTAAGTCTGCATGCTCCAAATCATTTGAAAAGTGTAACTCTATGTACTCATCAATAAGGTCATGAAACTGAAAGCAATGCCTGATTAATTTATGAATGGTTACCTTCACTATTTCAAAGTTGCTGATAGTTTGTGTGATGTCTTCTGCAGACATACTTGATTGAATGATAGACACAAAAATTTGTGGGTTGAATAGTTGTTTCATAACTCAAGAACCACTTGTTGGTTGATGGTTGATCATCTTTGCATATACTGTGGGGATAACCTACTGCTCATACACCTGGTTTTTATTAATATAGGTCTATTCATTGGTTGGTGATGGATAAAAGATTAGATTTATATGAAAATCCCTTTCAACACCTGCATAGCATTTATAAGGATCATGATCATAATCATCATCTACAGGAATAGTGATAATAGGTTCCAAACAAATCATAGAAAAATTTTGTTTATCACCATCACTAGTATTTCCATAAAAAATAGGTTGTCCATAACAAACCTTTGAATCTTGACATTCAGAATGTCTTGTTTCAGGATGCTTTCTAACAACAAAGTATTCATTACCAAAGTGTTTGTCAACAACAAGTTGCTCTTGGTCAATGTTTGAGACAAAGACTTCCTCAGAGGAAAGGTTGTCAAAGATACCTACTTCGAGGACCAAATCATCCACTATCTTTTCTTCATAGGGATAGAAAATAAAATCTGCCACATGTTCAGAGTTGACATGATGTTGACTTAGAATCCCGCCACAAGCTCAGAGGTTCTCCTCCACTTCCACAACATCCATGAGTAATTGTGATAAAGATGTATATTTTCTTTCCCTAAGATACAAAACAAGGTCAGAATATTGAGACATTATGTAAAAAACCATGGCAACAGTCTTAGAAGGTTTAATTTCCAGGGGCATGTTGCAATACAAGTTGTAAAACCTTCGATTAAAAATAGACAAAACTTCATTTTTTCCCCTTCTCAAAGTAGTGAACTCATTTAGGTACTAATCAAATGACTTTCTCTCTCCCCAGTGTTTTAAAAAGGTGTCATATAGTTCATCCCATGAACCAATGGAAGGAACTTCCGTATTGTTGAACCACAAGCTATCATCTCCAATCAAAGATTTAGAGAAAAGCCTCATGATAATATCTTCATGCAAGATTTCCATATTATCAATGAAGTCTTGAAAGGATGACAAATTCTCTTCTCCTATAATGTTATCTTTTCTAGAAAAAGTTGGTAGGTAGTCTACAAATCCAAGAGGGTAAGGATGAAGAAAGGATGGCAGCTATACAGGTCCACACATCTTTCCCCTAACCTTAAACTGGAAGTCAGTGAGCTGCTGAACACTAGAAGGTTGTTGGTAAAGGTCAGAGGAGTTGACAGCCTGAACTGAATCAGTTTTGTTATTTTCAAAAGGACAATAATCATTTGGTGCATGCTGAATTTCAACAGGTTGGTTATTAAGAACAGAGGGAAAGGAATAAGGTAATAAATCAACTTTAAAATCTGGAGAAGGGAGAGAATCATAAGGTTCATACTGATTAAAAAAATGTTTATTAACCTCATCTTCTTCAGGTGTTTGAAGTGGATGGATATCCTTAACATCAATGACATGGGAAGGGGGTAAATCTACTTGTTTGAAAAAGGAATATGAAAGAGTTGGTTGGTGGTCCTTAGAGTATACAAAGAATATTATGATTCTCCTAATGTGTGCAGGGAAATTCAAGAAAGAATGAAGGATAAAGAGCACAAGTTCCAAAAATAAATTCAAAAATTGATACTTGAACTTGCCTCTGCCTTCCATTTTTGTCCAAGCTTGTTCCCACAATGGAGTCTTCCAACAGGTTCATCTTCATGGAGTCGCTAGGTAGATGATTACAGTCAATTTTTTGTATCCCTCTCTTGTCTACCATCAAGATCTAGATCTATGTCGTTCTTCCTAGGGAACTCTTCAATCTACTCAAATCTATCCCTGACAATGGTGCCATTTATGTTATCACTCCAAAATTCACCCTAGACTATAATTAGGTGAGCTTGGTAACATCAAAATTTTTGTAAATGTAAATGAGTTTTTCAATAGGTCAAATGGACAAGACTTAAAATAATAAGGTTTTAACTCAAAAATCTGGGCTTGCATGCACAGGAAAATGAGGTCTTGATTAGCTTCAGTCAGTTGTTTGATGATAAATTTGAGTAGAGGGAAGACTTGGTGAGAAGAATGAACAAGTCTGCTATAAGCATCGGGCCTTCTAGCATCTAGGTGAAGAAAAATATTAGTCACAAGATCCTCTTGAAACTAAACTTTAAAACCCTGAAAACATTTACAGTAGCATCATAATCTAACATCCATTATAATATAGCTATAACATCTCACAAGGATCCTCCATTAATGAGCATTCATAGTAAGAGGAAATAAGAAAATGAAGAGCAACTGACTTCCATTTATAAAAAATTCTCAGGTCTAGTACAAAACCAGAGAACAATTTACTCAGTTAAAGAAAATTACAATCTGGGGGCCTCAACTCAACCATTCGAACTCTTTTCCCTCATTTGGATCATGGATTTATAATAGAAAGGAAAGGCAAAAACTAGAGGTGCATGCTAGCCTTCTTCCCATGAAAATCTCTAAGCATCTATTCCATCTAACAACTTGACTAACAACCTATGCTATAAAAAAGGAAAGTGTTGATGACTAATCCAACCAATCTTTAAAATGACTTGATCCTCCTTTGATACGTAGATCCTTGTTTTCCATGTGTCTGTAGCTATCATCATGCTGCCAACTTATATCTGTGTCTATCTCCCACATCATCAACCATTCACTAAGATGTTATATCGACTTCCCTTGATTTTGTAACTGTTTACTAATTTTTGTGCTTGAAAATCTAGAAAACTGGGATACTCCGCCACCTTTTACATAGTTGTTAGAATGGAATCAAATTCCTTTAATGCTGCCACATGTGTTCTTATCTCTTCTCCATATCATCAACCATTCACTAAGATGATAATTCGGTCCCCCCTATATTCATGGTACCTGTAGGTGGTGCCAGTCTAGTGCATCTCTATGCAAGAATCCATCTCTGCCAGAAATTAGGTAGTTCCTACCTGTGTTTCCTATTCAAGAGATTTGGCAGTGCACAGGTGACTGGGTAGCACCTGTGGAATTTTCAATGGTGGAACGAGAAAGAAATTGGGAGCAACATTCTATATATCATGGCTATATTTAGTTCTTCAACACCTGTATGCTTGATGCATGGCTTGATCTTGAGGCTTGACTCGTGGCCTAGCTTTGACTTAGTTCATGGCTTAGTATTTTGACATATAGCTTTGACTCATAGATTGTGAATTAGGAACATCATCTTAACTCATATCTTAGCTTAATGTAATGACTGGTGACTAGCATAAGAAATGGGCATGTGGCTTTATAAACTCTAGAATTAGGATAATGCAAAAGATTTATGTATATAACTTTAGGTTTAGACTTGAGTTAAGCCACTTTAAAGCACACACCACCTCTTCTATCAAAGTCAATAAACTCATTTATTGAAAAGGCAATTAAAATAAAACATATGGAAATAAACAAAATAAAGATTTAGGAAAAACTACTAAAAGTTGTTTTTTTGGTTATGTAGGTCAAAAAGACAAAGGCCAAAGGTGTTTGGAGAAAACGATTTATGAATTAAGACTTCTTCCTAACTCCATGAGGAAAATGGAATTTATGAACTAGGGCCAATGAGCAAAAAATATTTCAAAAGTTTAGCACAAGGATGCTAAAGATACTTAAAATTTCCATAAAAAAAAATGAGTGCTAACAGTATGGTGTTCAGATTTTAGAGGTAAACGTTTTAAACTTAGTTGAACATACTTTCGTTGTCGCATCTATTTTTGTTTGATTTGTCTAGAATATTGTTGATCCATGAATGTTTGGTAAGATGTATTTATATTATAAATGATTTTTTCATATGTACTTTTCCCTTCTGTGTTTCCATTACCGATGTACCCTCTGCAATTATTTTTAGTGGATTTATAATATCAACGAATTTATTTTCTGCGTTTTCCTTTTAATATTATTGTGTGTTCCCGTCCTTTCCCAGCATGTAATTGCTTCAAGTTTCCTGCATCTAACATATCGGAACTTAACAACATGTCATGCACAACATTAACAAATAACATGCATAACATAAACCCATAATCTCAAAGATAATAATAATAATACATAGTGGAATATAAATATGCATAAAACACAGAGAGAAAATATCATTAATTAAACCATTCATCAACTGGATGCATACCAAGGGCGTTCCTCCCAACCATATACATTGTTCTTCTGAATCTCAACAACTAGTCACCCATGAGCCAAGGCTATGAATCCACAAGGATGGATCCTAGGATGACTCTACACACAACAATTAGGTAACAAGCTCTAAGGTTTTCCCAACTACACATCAATCCTGATTTCTAGCTCTCTTCCCCTTCATCTTATACAAACCAAAGAAATGAACCTATGTTTTTTCCATGCAGTCCCTCAAGCTGTTCCAATTTATTTCCAGGGTGCGAGTGCTATTGGTTAGGAATCTCAATGTTGGAAAATCCAAGGATCCTTAGCTGTGATCATTTCTACTCAACATTCCAATGCATCCGAGCACTCAAGCATTCATTTGTTTCCCATAATAATCACTAATTCCTCACAACCATATAGTAATGGCTCTCTACCTCCAATCCTTTTTTTCCATGCCAAAACCAAGGGCACACAATTGAGAAAGAGTGAATGAGGAATTTCCAAAAGAAAAAGTGAATGAATGATTAACCCCCAAACAACACAAAAGAGTTTTTATATAATTAAGAAAACCAAGAATTGCATGGCCTTCCAAAGAAGCTCATGTAACCACTTTTCCCAACTAAAACCAACATGGGTGAATAAAATAATAATAAAAGACTTATCCCCTTTATTCCCCTCTCTCATGGAATCATAGCCTCTTATGACTTATCCATGTCTATCTTGCAAACAACAATATATTATATATATATATGTGTGTGTGTGTGTGTGTGTGTGTACTCCGACCTTTCAAATTTATTATCTCACTAGCCTAAGTTACATTTACATAATACATTCTAGTTAATAGGGGTTAAAATTAGGGATGTTACATACCCCTCCCCTTACTTTTTCATTTTTCTAAATGAACGACATCATACCAATGTTCTTAATATTACAAATCTAGGCTCCCATACCTTTAATTTTAATAGGAAATCCAACCAAATGCTTATATATATATATATATATATATATATATATATAGGAACTCTGGCCTAAAACATTGCATACACAGGAACTCCATCCCAAAATATGCACAAGGATTTTACAATTTACATTTATGGAAGTAGTTATAAATATCAATCTCTCAATCCCCATTATCTTTCAAATCCAAAGGAATTATGCCCCCTTCTCTACTCTGCAGTCCTTTAGGATATACCACTTTTGTTCAACTCTTCGGTGCACTTGACCATGAATTCTCAGATTTACATATCTAGGAACTTTAGTTGCAATAAGTCCACTAGACTTTCTTTGTTCCATGCCATTTTCATTGAGATCAATTTCCTTCTATTTCTTCTCTTCCCGAGCTTTCAACCTCAATATCCAACATCTCATATGTATTACACACATACAGTCATCATGAGATATCATCATAACAATTTCACTCATTAAATGTCAAATCTGTTTTATACCAGAGAAAAAAATTTCCCAAGCATGATCTTCCTTCTCATAATTCATTTGTCTCTTGCAGTAGTGAGAAACGGTCTTATTTATGGGCTTAAATCCGTAATTTTAAACTATTGTCAGTAATTTTAAACTATAATTTCCAAAATTGTTTTATACGGGAAAATAAAGTTTCCCAAGCACAAGGTTTCTACTCATAATGTTTGGCTCTTGCAACAATAGATACCAATATTCCTCGTGGTATTACATTATTTCCATATCCAATACCACTCCACCTGCAATTTTTTCAACCTTCACTCAGCCAAAAAACTATCAGTAGTCATGTGCAGTAACATTCTATCTCGGTAACCTTTTCAACAACTCAAAAAGTAATGTTAGAATTGTAACAAACTATCCATTCAATCACATTTAGTTAGTATTCATATTATATATAATGTAACTATCATTCATTATGTATTTTCAACACCACAAGTTTTTCATAATGCAACAAATAATTACGAATAAAATAAAAATCGATGTGTCAATACGCATGGCCACATCTACACAATGCATCCCTGCATTGACTACATATTACTACATATTTATGTCATGCATTCCACCACGGTGAGTTGGTAGGTCTTTCCAATTCCTCAAGACATCATCCAAACTCTTCCCAATTACTTTCCCAACTAGTTGGATACCTTCCTCCTCAACCCATACACAACACCAGGAACATAATTCCTAAGTTCTTTTTAGTGTTGAAAAATATATTGTAGTCCAAACATCAACTATACAGGAGAAACCATTGAGCACTAACATAGTTCTATAACCCTTACACATCCAAGGTCTCACACATGAATAACTCTATGGGTATTTGTTGTTATAGCAGGAGTATGCCTCCTGATTTGACCCGATTATGATCTCATAACCAATCATAACACAATATGAAACTAAATTTTAACTAAATGAGGTCTAGTATCAACAACATTTATATACTCTAGGCCTTTGGCCATTACATATCAATTTAAATCATGAAAATTTAACTGAGGGAATTCTTACCTCAATTCCCTTCAACATTTGTGCATCAAAAGAAACCAAATGCATACAAACATGGTTGTTATCAACCTACTTGATTCTACCTGATCAACTAGTATTTGAAGAAGCTCGAAATCATCCTCCTCCATTCTTTTTATTACCATTCCTACCACCCTCATGGGTATTCACATAGATGAAATTCATAAGAAACAATGACAACCAAATATTTAACCATGCTATATAATTTTTCCTGAATACATAATCCATCGTTGGTCATACTCAATTTCCATAACATCATTATTACATGTATATAGAAACATAATATTCTAAGTTCTCAAGCATGACATATGCATATACAAGAATGTACATATGCACAAATGCACATCCATATGCACCAAGCATTCACTGTCAACATGCCTACTAATGCATATACATTTTAACTTCATTATATGTATCATGCACTCTAGTGCATTTCTATTTCAATTCACTTGTTTATTTATTTATTTATGTTGTAGTTCATTGTCCTTGAATTTTTTCAGATCCTTGTTTCCTTGTGTTATAGAAAGATTTTCCTCACCCTATCCAAATTTGACCAGAAGGCCTTTTTCCATTTCCCTATGCAAACTTGAAGTCCCTTTTTGCAGTTCCCAGAGATAAAAATAATAGTTTTCCACATATACGCACCCTAACTATTATACATCATGAATATACATAGGTTGCACCATTACAGCCCGCGTACATCAGGTTTTGTGCCCAAAATTTAAAATGGTGTCGGGTTTCCATGTAATGTCACATGATCCATGATCCTTGACCTTCCATATACTGGAAATGTTTCGAATCATCCCTTCAGTTCCATTTTAAGGCTATAAATGGGCCATATCCAAGTTGTGGAAAAGAGAAGAATTCAACTTTGAGAGAAAAGTTACTCTAGAGAAATTATTCACTTCATATTGAGTCTGCATCCCTTTATCCTTTTAAGTCTGAACACATTGTTCATTCCCCAAGCTCTTCCCTACTTGATTGAGAACCTCATTGCCTCTATTATATGAGCTTTCCTTTGGTGGAGGATTAAAGTGGTGGAGGCCCAGCTAGAAGGGATTTATTTTCTCGGCTCTAAACCGTGCCGACACAGAAGTTTGTAATTCATACACTTCTGTTGATTACATTTTAATAGAAATACTCTTTTCTTGTCCAATTAATGTCTTGAAAACATTTGAATTGTTATTCCATGACCATATTTGTTATTAATGTTGATGGATTATGATATTGAATGTGATAACTTTATATATTATCATCATATGCTTGCGTTTCTTGGTTTTTGAGGACAACTTGTAGGTGTATTTCTTTGAGTCAAGCATTCAATGGTGGAATTCGTCGAATGTCTGGAAGAGGTAGGCTATTTATCTTGTCTTGTTATCATATTTGTTTATATAGCATACTTGAGATTATAGTTGATTTTTGCAGTCATTTCTGTTGTTTTTATTTTACCTCATGCCATAGAGAGATTTTCCTCATAAAACCTTGTGTTCTCTCATTCTACTCATCTACACTATTGTTTCCTAGTCTAAACACTATACATATAAGTTCAACTTGGCCATTCTTCAATCCAACCAATGTATTTTGTTGGTAGCATCTTCTCTGAGGCAGAAATATCCAAACTTTACCTTTATGAAGCATTACAATTCCTTGGAATGAGGTAGCTCACAACATTCCATCACTCTACTACCACAACATCCTTGAATCAACTTAACCATAATAATTCTACATATGTTCTATTAGTTCTATCTATCCATTGGATTTTCCAATTTTGGGAATAACTCTCTTCACTTAATTTAACGATTCCCCATGAAGCCATACTTTTCCCATTAAACACCATTCCCAATGGAAGTTTATTTCATTCAGTGTCACATTTCAAGTGAAAGAACTTTCATTATTATATCCCCGATTTATTTTCATTGGTATCCCACTTCCACTATGAAATTTGATATCAAAAGTGGTTTTATTTCTCTAAGTACTTTTAGACAAAGTGGCTAAATCATAGCTAAAAATTCCTTCCCTGACACTCCTTTTCTTGGCCCATAGAGATGATTCACACATCACCTCCTAAGCCCATTATTCTCTTTCACATCAATCTTGCAACTATATACACATCTCTACCTTCAAGGATATGGAGTCTTACGTTAAATTTCTATACCTATTAATGAAATTCTTCACCTGTTGGCTTCATGTCCTATGTGAGGATTCTTTCTGTTGTTCCTTACAATTCACTCATATTATGTAGCAGCTGACTAACAATTATTTTGTTCTACTATTATCGATTTATTTATCCACTTTTCATTACTTCCCTATAGCTCTTTCTTTCCTCAACCAACTTATACAAGATATTCCATGATTCTATGTCATATTCTTGCAGGTAATAACTACTTTGGTGTTCAAATGAACTTTCTATTTTATAACCTGTGTCATCTCCAAGATCAATTTATTTCCCTTCCTCTTTCCATTACCAGGGTATTAAACTTTTCAAAAGTTCCTACATACCTTTGAATAGGCACTAACGTGATCCTATGAAACCTTTTCTCACCAATTAATGACATATGGATTGTACCTATAATGGAATTTTTCCCCCCAAAATTAACAATATTTGGGAAATCTTCCTTTTTAACAATTGCAAGCTTCACATAGCTCAATTTCCCTTTTCCTATATATTTATATAATAACCATATTCTCTCTCAGATAATTCAATCTTTTTTTCATATTATCCTTTGGATTAAATTTCCAACGCCTGTACTCAAGCCTTATTCTGATTTCTAAGTTGAAATCTATGGTTCTCCAAAATCAACAATTCTCTCTCTCTCTCTCTCTCTCTCTCTCTCTCTCTCTCTCTCTCTTAGCACCTACAAGCCACCAAAGGCCTTCTTTAATTTTTTGAGAACAATGTGATGACCAACTCAAACTTCTAGGTAGATAGATTTCTTATCCTCTTTAGTATCTTTCCAAAAACTATTCATGTCCCTTAATATGATCTCTAAGATGAAAGTTACGACTCTCTGAAATCAACAGTTTCATCCCTTTTTTTGCACCTTTTTTCGTAGGTACAATAAATCTCAGAGGTCAAATTCTACCCCTTGTAGAAGAAAATTTGACGAGAACCAACAAAACTTATATATCATGCACATATATTATTTAGGATTGTGAACACAAAAAAAAAATTCATATTTGGAATTGGATGCTTCAACAATATTCTACAACAATATATAATCTACAACTTTATCCTTTTTATAAATAATTTTTTGACTTTGAATTTTTAGCAAAACTGGCTATCTTTCAATATGTGCACTTGTGGAAAAAATTCAGTAAACCAAAGTTGTCTATGATGATGAGTATATAAAATGTCAAGTAAAGATAATTTTATGGTTTTTTGATATAGGATCACTTTTCATCCAAAAATCCTAAAAATCCCCCAAAAGTTCATTGGAATAATGGATTTTGTCCTACTCCAACATCCCCATTCCAAACCCCTTATATTTTACTTAATTCCTCTATGGGTTATTTACATGTCTTCTCATTCGACTCTCTCCAAGAATTTTAGTTTAATCTGGATCTATGTCAATGATCTAGACCCAGGTCTTTAAAAACCAATGTTTTGCAATTTTTAAAAATCCAAGCAAAAATGGGCAGTGGCCCTATCTGGTGCTTTTGTATATCGCCTCACTTCAAAAAAAAAAAAAAATCGTTTCGTCGCAATATGACTTAAAATACTCTAGTTATGAACAAAATAGTCTTTCCTAAATGATAATCTGTTGATTTGGCATCGATGTGACATTGACATGGAAGAAGATGTGGCACTAAAATGGCATCGATCACCAACCACCAATCACTTAGGAATTATTCTCTTTCTCCTCACGTATACATGCTTCCGGTCCACTCCACTGAGACAACAGACCACCAATCATCCCACACAACTTCTATATGATTCTTTCCAACTCCATTCTGGTCCATCAGGCCACTGACCCACCAGGATTCTCCAAAAAGGTTTCTACATAGTCCTTCCAATTGATTTCAGTTTGGTTCACCCCCCACCAACCACCACATTCAAGCTTCCATATATTGTAGTTCATTCCACGGGTCCACCAGGACATCTTTCCACCAGGCCACTAGCCCACTGGTGTTATAGAAAAATTTTCCTCACCCTCTGCAAAGTTGCTCAAAAGGCCTTTTTCCATTTCCCTATGAAAACTTGAAGTCCCTTTTTGCAAATCCCAGGGCTAAAAACAATTGTTTTCCACATATACATGCCCTAAATATTATACAACATGAGTATACATAGGTTTCACCATTACAACCCATGTATATCTGGTTTTGTGCCCAAAATTAAAAAACAGTGTTAGGTTTCCATGTCACATCACCGGATCCATGATCCTTGACCTTACATATACTGGAAACATTCTGACTCGACCCTTCAGTTTCATTTGAAGGCTATAAATGAGGCATATCCAAGCTATGGAAAAAAAGGAGAAGAATTCAACTTTGAGAGAAAAGTTACTATGGAGAAATTATTCACTTCATATTGAGTCTAAATCCCTTTGTCCTTTCAAGTATGAACACATTGTTCATCCCCCAAGATCTTCCCTATTTGATTGAGAAACTCATTGTCTCTCTTATATGAGATTTACTTTGGTGGAGGATTGAAGTGGTGGAGGCCCAGATGGAAGGGACTTAGTTTCTCGGTTCCAAACCATGCCGACACGAAAGTATGTAATTCATTCACTTATGTTGATTACATTTTAATACAAATACTATTTTCTCGTCCAATTAATATCTTGAAAATATTTGAGTTGCTATTCCATGGGCATATTAGTTATGAATGTTGATGGATTATTCTATTGAATGTGTTAATTTTATATATTATCACCATATGCTTGCGTTTCTTGGTTGTTGAGGACAAGTTGAAGGTGTATTTCTTTGAGTCAAGTGCTAAATGGTGGACTTCATCGAACGTTTGGAAGAGGTAGGCTATTTATCTTGTCTTGTTAGCATATTTGATTATATAGCATACCTGAGATTAGAGTCGATTTATGCAGTCACTTTTGTCTATTATGGTTTACCCCTGGCCATAGAGAGAGTTTCCTCATAACAACCAGGGAGATCACCACCACTCTGCTTCTTCTATATGACCTAGTCTGGTCCACTAGACACCAATCCTTCTCCTTGGTACTTCTATGAGTTTGGTCCAATATACTACCTTTATGCATCTGTATCAACCTCTGCACCAAGCCTCTAATGACACGTGGTGGTAAATGAACCCAATCACGGGTTGATGTGGCAGTTAAAACACAATCTAGGAACAAGATACACATTGTTTTGTATCTTTGTGCTTCACGCACAAGTCATAAAACATTCTCATTTGTTAATAAAATAGTTAATCCAACCCCTCCCAATGCATGTGGTATAAAGAAAAAACAACAAATTACATATCTACGACTTTGGATCCATGCATGGCTTGATCGACAACTTCTGTGCACTGGAATTCTGAGAGGCATATCTCTCGATTTTGATGCCCAAATTGAGCAAATGAAGGCTCGATGGAAATCCAATGCCATGAGGAATCACTTGCACATGGTTTCAATTGTTGGAAAGAAAATGTTAAACCAAAAAATACTTCTCTTTGACATTTTTCCATAGCAATATGAGAATTTCACCCAAAACAAAATCCTCATGAAAAAAACTATGTTGTCTTGTAGCAGGCCCTTGAAGGGTTGGCACTGTAAACTACAACTCTGATACCACTTTGTAACACACCTAAGAACCTAGATGAGCCACACTACCTCAAAAATCCCACTTCAATAATGCTATGAATACCACTTTGTGACATGCCCAACATTAGGACACAAAAATATTCACTATTATACCAATTTTAATGAACCATGAATAGAAAACCTAAAACGGTTTTCTTGAATACTGATATGAAGCATACTCATTTCCTGGGTACTTCCAAATTCACCCTCTTAGGTTGATTTTGAATTGTTGTTCCAATATTTAATTAATAAATAACATGAATCTAAAGCATGCAATTAACCAGAACATGCTAAACCATAAAATAACATGTTTAACAACATGTCATTCACAACATTAATAGAAAACAAGCATAACATAAATACATAATATCAGATATAATAATAATAAATAGAGGAATATAAATATACATAAAACACATAGAGAACTTATCCTTAAAAAATTCACCAATTGAATGCAGACTAAGAACATTCATCCCAACCATAAACATTGTTGTTCCAAATCTCAATAGTATGTCACCCCCGAGCCAAGGCTATGAATCCACAAGGATGTGTCCTAGGTCGAATCTACACACAATAGTTAGCTAAGAGGATCTCAAGTTTTCCCAACCACACAACAATCCTAATTTCCAACTATATTCCCCTTCATCTTGCACAACCTAAATAAATGAACCCCTTTCTCTACCATGCATTGCCTCAATCTATTCTAATTTCCTTCCAGGGCTCTTGTGCTACTGGTCACAAATCTCAATGTTGGAAACTCCAAGGATTTCCAGCTATGAACTGTTATATTAAACATTCCAATGCATCCAAGAACTTAGGCATTCAATCCTTCCATGGATAAATAATAATTCCTCACCACCATCTAGAAATGTATCTCTACTTCCAATAATTTGTTTCCATGCCTATACAAAGAGCGCACTATAGGATTAAACCACAATCCAAGACCTAATTGTGATATGGAAACACTACACTAGATAATTGCAAAAGAGAGAGAGGATAGAGAAAACTATTATCAATCTTCACACACAAGAGACAAAGAAACCAACTATAATCACCATGTATTAATCCTTGATAATGAGTACAATATATAAGACTCTCCAATGAGGAGTAATGGACACTAGGTTTGGATTTCCATGTGCATGCTCAAGTAAAAAAGTAACTTCTCCCAATAGAAATAATTAACTAAAGTCAAAAGTTACTAATAATAAGAAAAGGTAAAAAATATAGGTGAAAACTTAGTGATATCTCTACATGAATTCAACATGCATTCCATAATAGAAAAAATCTCCTATAATAAGACTAGAGTACAAGAATGGAACTAAAGTCCTAACTGAGTGAGAATTTGATAATTATGGAAAGTCACTAAATAAGTGAATTGAGTTAACTCCAAGTATTATATGGGTAATTCACAGTTCCATAGGAGGCTATTATTATTACTAAAGTGTGCTCTATAGCCATGAATTAGGAAATATCTCCTAAAATTAAGGAAATAAGAATTATCTCCTAAAAATAGGAATTTTCCTAAATTATGGTGGCTTAAAATAAGAATTGGCCTAATGGTAAGTAAAAAATAGGAATTTTCATAATGGTGATTTATGAGTCCATGGTTTTGGAAACCCATGGTATTTTCCCATGGTATTACATATAGTAATCCACCAACTAAAAATAGACCTACTATAAATAGCAGTCCTCCTAAATAGTAGGGAAAATAGAAAAAATGAGTATGTCACTAAGTATGTAGTTGAGCATGTACCCCAACACCCCCCTGAAACACAACTCGGGTGTGCACAATCATGAGTCCCGAAAATATGAATCCATGTTAGGTACTCATGTATAAGTATAGATGGATAGAAATTGAACAAAAGTGAGGTAATGAGGGAAATCCCAGTGGGAACAAAACACCCCCCTCAAAATATGTTGCTAACTAGAAAAGAATGCTAACATGTTCATCTACTAAGCTGATGTATCCCTTAATCCTAGAATGTCCCTCAATTATACAAAAACAAATTCAGTGAAAGACTTTGTGAATATGTCTTCCACCTTCTCTAAACATGGATAGAACTGAATATCAATGACTCCATCATGAATCTGTCCTCGAATAAAGTGCATATGAACCTCGATGTGATTGGTCCTCTTCCTCTGAACTAGTTCTCTACATAGATTGAGAGTACTATTATTATCACACCATATAACTATCGGATGATGAAAATGAACTCCCAACTCTGTAAGAAAGTGTTGCAACCAAATAGCCTGAGTAGTAACATTCACTGCACCTGTGTACTATGCCTCTATTAATGATAACGAAATTCTTGATTGCTTCTTACTTGACCAACATATAGGTCCTAATCCAAGGTAGAGTACATATCCTAAAGTGAACATGTTATCAGTGCTATCACATTCCTAGTATGAGTCAATGTAACCAACAAGATCCAAGGAAGACCCTATTGCATAGTGTATACCAACACTGGTAGTCCCCTTGACATATATGAGAATCCTCTTTGATTCCTTCCAATGAACCTCATGAGGATCCTTCATGTACCTAGAAATTGATCCAAATACATAAGAGATGTTTGGTCTAGAGTGTGTAAGGTAGAGAAGACTCCCCACCAACTGTCAATATCTAGTACAATCAACCAAAGGTGATGCATTGACATCCTCTAGTATAACCCATGGATGAAAGGGTGTTGGAGATGGATTTCAATATGCCATATGAAACGTATCAAGTAGATATCTGACATACTTGGATTGAGACATGTTGATTATTGAATCATTCTGGTTAATTTCAAGACCAAGAAAGTAATGTAACAGTCTCATATCTTTCATAGAAAACCTATCATGCAATGTGGTCTTCACTGCAACAATGGAGGAGGATGAGCTCCCTTTGATGATTAAATCATATACATATAGAACTATCATTAGAATAAAATCTATGTTCCCCATAATATACACATTAGGATCTTATCTCCATCTAAGAAAACCTCAAGAGAGAAGAGAAGAGTCCATTTTAGCATACCATGCCTAAGGTGCTTGCTTAAGTCTATACAATGAATTCCTCAACATCCAAACTAGTGATGGATCATAAACATATCCCTTTGGTTTCTCCATATATATATTCTCATTAATATATCCATGTAAGAATTCATTCTTCACATCCATATGGTGTACCTCCCACTTTCTAGCTACTGCAATAGATAGAGATGACCGAATGGAATCAATCTTGGAAACCAGTGAAAAAGTCTCCTGATAGTCAATGCCTTGTACCTGTGAGAAACCTTTAGCTAATAAATAAGAATTATAATTTGTAATTTATCCATCAACAACTCTCTTTGTCTTGATAATACACTTATATCTAACAAGATTCATGTTGGAAGGTAGAGAAACCAACTCCCATGTGTTATTCTCTATCAGGGAATTGTACTCCTCTTTCATAGCTTCCTCCTAATGGGGGTTTACTTTAGCCTCTACATAAGAATGAGGATATTATATAAGTACCATATAAAAATAAATAATAAATTTTTTATCCATAGTAGTAAAATATTTTGAAGGCTCCACAAACTAAGATTTGGTTCTCCGTGGATCAGCAAGATCACCCACTAGATCATCTGCTTCCTGAAGAGTCTGGTGTGCTCATAGTGGTAGACACTATGGAGATGAAAATTATTTCTACCAATAAGAATATTAGATATAATATATTTATATATATGATCAGAAATTTTATTATAATAATTCTCACGAAGTTCTACAACTAGTGGCATTGGAGATGGAGGTGTTGACTGCTCTGGAAGTACCTGTGAAGGGACCTATTAAAAATTAACACTCCTTTTAATGAATATTGTATATAAATTAGTATCTAATAACTTGTATCCCTTCACTCCCTCTATATATCCAACAAAAGTTCACTCCTTGCTCTAATCTTCCATAGATTTCCTCCTATCGGAAGAGATCTTAGCCCATGCACGAGAACCAAAAATTCTGAAGCGAGTGACTTCCAGTTTCTTCCCACTCCACCTCATATGGAGTGACTACCTTGATTTATTTATAAGGAATTATATTCTGAATGTAGGTTGCAAAACTGTTAGATTCATCCCATAAATTTGGAGGTAGTTCTCTAGCATGCAACATACAATTCCCCATCTCTTTCAATGTCTTGTTCTTTCTCTCTACTACCCCATTCTGATGTGGAGTATATGGAATTGTTTGTTGCAACTCTATACCCAATTCTAAACAAAGATGCTCAACATCCTTATTCAGATATTATCCTCCATTTTATGTACGAAGCTTCTTAATATTCTTCCCTATTTGGTTCTCCAATAGATGCTTGAAATATTTAAGACACTCAAAGACCTCATATTTTAATTTGATAAAGTAGACGCATGTATATCTCAAAAAATCATCAATGAAAGTAAAAACATACTTAGATTTATTGATTCAATGTGGGAAAGGACCTGTAATGTCAATGTGAACCAAATCTAGAAGTGATGATTCCCTCCATGCTTTACCTGTGTTGAACTTCTCCTTAGGATGTTTTCCTAGTATGAAGCCCTGGGAAAATCCATCTATGTACTCAATGTGGGGTAGTCCATCTACCATTCCATCCTTAATAATATTATCTAAATATTTAAAATTCAGATGGACAAAAACCTCATGCCACAACTTGGACTCTTCATTAACATGTGTTATAAGAGATACATAATCAAATTTATGGGTGAAGTGAGAGAATGTGTACAACCTAGAATGGTGATTTACCTCACCAACATAAATTTTTGAACCATCTGACAAGTCAAAAATAATAATTGAGTCCGGAGTGAACTCCACCTTCTTCCTTGAACCTGGATGGGTGATTTGATAGATGGAGAGAATATTCATTGAAATATTCAAAAGATGAATTACATCGTGAAAGAATCCATGGTATATATTAACTCTACCCCTACTGCACACCTCTGTAGGAGAATCATCTCACATGAAGATCGATGGTCTGGAACAAGTCTCCAAGTATGATAAAATTATATGCGATGAGGTCATGTGATGGGAAGACCCTAAATCAAGAACCCACGCATTAGGAGAATATGAAATATAGATTAATGCATGACCATTACCTCTTTATGATGATGGCCTTTTTCTTGCATTGTCTGGAATACAATCCTCGAGGTCATGTTTCTCAAGTGTTTTTTCCATGATATCTATAGTGTTTTTCATGCAAATAACTCTCAAGATGGAACCCCCTATTACAATAGGAAAAAATTGTTTTCTCCTTCTTTCCTTTTGATTCTTTGGAACTTGAACTCTCATCTGTGGAATTTTTCTTACCTTCCTTATTTTTTTCTTGGGTCTTATTACCCTTGTTCTTCAGCTTATTCATTTTTTAACTTCCTTGAGATGTAAGCGCATGGGGATTGGAATTTTTGAATGCCCCTATTTGAATGAGCTTTTTTTTCTCATGGATAAGTGACTCCATGAAATCATCTAGTGATTTAATCTTCCATGTAGAGCCCATAGCTAACCTGGTAGTATGAAAAGAAGAAGTGTATATAGAATAATTTGGTCCTAGTTTTGTTCGAATTGAAAAGATTACTTTTTCATATTTATAATCAATTCCATAGGCCTTAACATGAGAATTATTTTTTTAAACTTATAGAATTAGTATTGTAGGGTGTCAAAATATCTTGGATTCAATGCATTTATATCATTCTCCAACTAATGACCTCTCAGGTTGTCTTTCTTTCCTAGAAAATCCTTCAACTTTGTCCAAACATAGTTAGGAGTCTTGAAAATGTTGACATGAAAGAGGAGATCTAGAGAGATGCTCAAGAACAATATCCCCTAGTATTCATCCATTCTATTGAAGTATTTTTATTTCTCTATGGAATAAGTAGGCTCGACTTCAATCCCCATGGTGATCCTATACAAACCCTTGCTTCTAAGTAGAAGCTCTATCTTGGGCTTCCACTCAAAGTATTTGAAGGGTGTCAACATCACTGAAGAAAATGGTTGATCCATAGTTCTTTATGGGTTTTCCAATATGATCTATAAACCTACAATAAAAGTGAATAATCCCACACAATAATGTCTTTGATACCATGTAGTATTAAACCACAATCCAATACCTACTTCTGAGAAGGAAATATTACACTAGCTAATTGCAAAAGAGAGACAAGAGAGAGAAAAATAGAATCAATATTCACACATATGAGACTAATAAACTAGCTATAATCACCATGTATTGATCCTTTATAATGAGTACAATATATAATACTCTCCACATGAGGAGTAATGCACACTAGGTTGCGATTTCCATGTGCATGATCAAGTAAAAAGGTAACTTCTCCCAATAACAACAATTAACTAAAGTCAAAAGTTGCTAATAATAAGAAAAGGTAAAAATATAGGTGTGAAATTAGTGAGAACTCTACATGAAGTCAACATGAATTCCATAATAGAAAAAATATCCTAGAATAATACTAGAGTCCAAGAATGGAACTAAAGTCCTAATTGAGTGAGAATTTGGTAATTATGGAAAGTCATTAACTAAGCAAAGTGAGTTAACTCCAAGTATTAGATGGGTAATGCACACTCCCCTAAGAGGATAATATTCTTACTAAAGTGTTCTCTATAGCCATGAAATAGGAAATATCTCCTAAAATTAAGGAAATAAGAATTATCTCTTAAAAAACAAGAATTTTCCTAATGGTGGCTAAAAATAGGAATTGGCCTTATGGTAGCCAAAAATAGGAATTTTCCTAATGGTGGTTTATTCATCCATGGTTTTTGAAACCCATGGTATTTTCCCATGGTATTACATATAGTAATCCACCAACTAAAAATAGACCTATTATAAATCGACATTCTATAAACATTAGTCCTCCTAAATAGTAAGAAAAATGGAAAAAATGAGTATGTCACTAATTATGTAGTTTAGCATGTACCCCAACACACATGAATGAGAATGAATTAATGAGGAATTCCCAAATGAATGAGTGAATGAATGATTAACCCCAAACAAGCCAAAAGAGAGTTTATATGATTAGAAGAACCAAGAACAACATGGCCTCCCTAAGAATCTCATGTAATCATTTCTCCCAAGTAAAACCAAAATGGGTGAACAAAATAATAATAAAAGAGTTATCCCCTTTATCCCTCTCTCTCATGGGATAATATCCCCCTATCTCTTGTCCTTGTCCGTATTGCAGAAAACAATGTATTTTATTAATATATAGACATTGTCCTTTCATATTTATTGGCTCACCATCCTAAGTCACATTTACATAATACATTATAGTTCATAGGGATTAAAATTGGGGATGTTACACCTTTAACTTTAATTTTCATTCCATTATCCACCATGTGTCTATAGTTTCATTATATGTCGAGAAAAATTTCATATGATTACAATACTTAGTCATTTTTATGACTTGTGTGTGTTTACTTATGCTCTGTAGAGATTATCTTATAAAACACTACCCCACACTTCACACAAAAACTTTCCCCACACAAGTCGTGTTATGCAAATGAAAAAACTTCGTTATTTTCAAATTTTTCTTTAGTGAGGAGATCCCAACACTACCCTTCTCTCCCCACAAATCATCTCTCCAAACACATTACTATTCCACACCTATGCCTCTTCCATAATACACCCTTCGTACTACAAATGTCTAATCTTTACTTAGCCCTTCGATTTTTATGGTTATTCAGAAAGATTTCTATTCCCTATCCCCTACAGAACCCTCACAGTTTCACACTTAAACTCTTGCATAACTATTGTGTGAAGAACATTGAACATTCCTCTCCCCGCACACATTAATCACTCCATACTTCCACACAACTAAAAATTTAAAGGATTGATTTCTCGCTACCCCTATTCCATAGTTAGTGAAATTTGTATTGTATTATCATGCACATTGCACACTTTTGGAGGCTCATTTATGATTCACAAGGAAAAAAAGGTTATTCGAAGTTAATGTGAATTAATTATTTCATTTTCCCATAAAGCCCTTTCTTTTAAAAATAAATTTCATTTATGGTTTGCACATGTCCCAAAGGAAATTGTTAGTGATGAAGGGATGTTATATTAAATTTTATTCATGAGTTTATCCTTTTCAACAACTCAAGATCCTAATTCGAAAGTAATAGTGCCTCAAATATTAAAGTGCATTGGAAGAATAAGAAGAATGGAAACTAAAAGAAGAAAAGAGACTTTTGTGTAGACATTGTCAATTCCCTCATGTGACAAGACAAGAAATTCCATTGGTTAGTTTCATATTAGGGGTTCTTGATCCTAACTCCTGATTAGAAGATTAAAAATAAAATTTGGATGATTGGCATAGTGAATGTTGGTTACATGCCTGAAGTTTTTTTATTTCAAGGAGCTAGTTTCCTAGTGTTCCCGCCGTTTTGATTCAAAACGTAGAATGATTTGAGTAGTAGTCAAAGGAAAAAACTCGTTCCTACTAACTCCCAAATTTTCCAAAAGGATGCTCCAATTTCCCTACTACAACAAAAGTATTAATCTTCTAGACAATGATTGTTTCTTGAATACCTAGGTTGGTGGGGTGAATTTGTTGAAGGACTTCATGGATCTATCAACAAAAATGCTAGCTGATCTTTAAGCCATTCATATATCTTTGTTAGTAGAGTTGTATCAAGAGTTTTCATGGCTATTCACACATTTTATGGGATGATATTCTACATCTCACATTCCCAGGATACATTTCTTAAATATTTTATATACATGTTGACCGAAGAATAGCCAATAAGGATCAATCCAGAGGCAAGGGATTTTCTCAAGGGAAAAGGAGTTTGTGTGCACAAAGTAGAAAAAACTTACATCAGGCTGTATTCATATGATTTAATATCATTTTGTCTCCCTACATATGTTTGTGATTGGTATTTCATTGTTGAAGTCTACAGGTAGTGCAAAACATGGTCTACTCTTTTTGGTAAAAAGAAAAAGAGACAATTCATTTCCCTACCCTTTAATGTAGGCAATGTGACAATAAGAAGTTCCTCCCATTTAATATAATTTTATGCAATGCTTAATGCATTTAACTTGAAGGAAGTAGAACCCCTCAAAGGTTTTTACCTTCAAGGGTTAATTTCTGAACATTTGGTGTCCATGAGATATAGAAACCTTTTCACAAGGGTTGCATAACGAATCAATAGCAATGACCCAAATACTTCTAAGAATAAAGAAAATGAAATATGCAACGATGACTTGGTCACTGAGATTAGTTTAAATACTCAACATCAATAGACTAGAACAAGGAAAATAGGGAAAATTGCAACTAATGTCAAATCCTCTTCTTCTCCCCATCCACACAGGAGTTCCTCCTCTACACAAAAGAAACAAGAATCAAATGTAAGTAGAGAAGAGAATAATGAAGGACGTGTTGGAAGATACAATGAAGATGAGCCCCCTCATGATAACATTGAAAAGACACATGTTTCATAGTCTAAGAGAAAGATAAGATCAAGTAAGAAAGGTTCTTAGAATTCTAGATGACCTAGAGATATTGTGGATATGGAAGTCGACAATGCCACTATACCTGAATGCGTAGCATTACGGATGGATGAAATTCATAATATAGCATAGGAGTTGGCCAAACAAGGACCAACTATTTTTGAAGAGCATTATTTAACACTACATAATGCCATAGTATAATAAGGAAGAAATAAAATTGTAGATATTAAAGATCCACATTAAGAATAAGAAAATAACTCAAAAATGGAATTCATAAGTTGATGTTTTAGGAGTCAGACCTTTGGTACTCCTTAAATTTCATATCACCATTGGATATGCACTTTCTCACTCTATTTCATAGAAATATCTAGAAAATATTATATTAAAAATAATAATGACTGAACTCGAGGACACATTGAGTCCTAAACCATTGTTTTCAAAACCATTATCTACTATTTCTCCAAATAAAATTCCTCAGAGTACACTAGGGACATCGACACACATAAATAAGGCTACCAAGTGGTTGAAAAGACTAAGATTATATGTCGCTAAAAACATCAATAAACAACTTGATATTATTTTAGAAGCCTGGGAAGTCATTACAAGTTTAAGGAACCTATCACAATGAATCACCACCTTTATGGAGTATTTGCAAAAGGACCTGGAACATGATGAAATTGTTTACAAAATTTCTTCAAGTCATTTTTTTGTGTAGGTGTCAAGTTTAAGTGATTTCCATAGAAATCAATGAGATTGACCTTCAAACCACAAAATAAAATAAGTGATAGTAGGCTAGTTAGAAAGAATTCAAATGTTATGATCCAAAATGCTCAAAATATAAAAAAATAATAGAAGTACACACCTGTTGATGGGCAAAACAGTTCGTCCGTCAACTGGGAGAGTGGAACCGGTCCGGGGTTGTCTAAATAACCCAATCCGTTTGGAATGGACCACCCTGACGAGTTTAACGGCTCCGTTGGACACTCTAAGGTCTTCTATGAAAACCAAAGAGAGAACTGATCTGAGCTAAGTAATCTGAACAAACTAAACTAAATAAAACTACTAAAAAACAAACTGAAATTAAACTAAAACTTAATATAACTATTCTAACTATTACATACAATCCACTAATTACTATTGTAATAACTCAAATCAACTATCTAATTATCAGCTGCAATATTACTTATTCACAAATGTACACTATAAACAATCTACAGATTTGATTAAAACCTGCAAAACTCATGAATTTTCTGCCCTAAGACAACCAAGAATCTTTTTGATTTTTATATTTTATGAAAAAGAAATGAACATTACTGAAATTAAACAATCTAATATATTTACTGAAATTAAACAATATAATATAAATCTAATTAAGATTATATCTAAATTAAACTATTTAATGAAAATAGTAAACAACAAACTAATTGACCTGGAAACGCTCCAAGTCCGCCCTGTGTATGCTAACTTCTAAGCTGGTCGGAGGAAGAAATTTGCAGCGGTTAGTCTATAAGCTTCTCGAAAACGATTGGCTGTGTTTCTTATTGAAGTGTGTTATAGGACAAATAAGACATAAAAGAAAATCATAACAATCTTATGATTATAAATTCCTGCAATAAGGGAAACTTGTTATGCAAAAACTTATATATAACAATTCAATCTATGAAGAAGGGAAACCTATCATTCACAAACCGAACTAACAATTGTTATGTCTTTTATCTATTTGGAAGAGACAAGATATGGATAACAGTAATAAAATTATACCATTTGCATTTGATTTAGATAGCTAAAGTAGTCATAAACCATAAGCAAAGTGATATACAAAACATGAAACAAAATGTTGATATATTGAGAAGCTAAAGCTGTGACAAAACATCAATTCTTCTCCAGTCTGTATTAGAACTCCATATCCTTGTTCTCCCATGAATGAGGATGTTTATTATTACAAAAATCATAAGTATATATAAGTTTCTCCACAAGGTAAAACATCCATGTGGATAAGTATCAAACAGTTTTACAGAATCTGGGAAAAATCCCAAAATCTACTAAACTAAGCAACTAAAATGCAAGTGAAATCCTTGAGATATCCTCCAACTGCTCATAAACTCAACTGCAATTCGAATTTACCTACAATAGGACACAAATATCAAATTAGAGGGATATTTCAGTAACAAAATACTAAAAAAATGATTCTACAGACTTAGCTACATAATCATTTGATTCTGTAGCTAGTCTAAAATAACACACAGGACCAGATAGAAATCAAATGAAATCAAATCCAATCATCTTTTAATAATCATGAAAAACGAATTACTAGTGATTCAATTGAAATTATCATTCAAATTAAACAATATCAAAATGAATGCAATCGAAACAGAGTAAAGAATGCTCTGTTTTCAGTTACCATAAGACATGGTCAAATCTTGACAGGCTTGTTTCGTATCAAACGAAACTAAGCAGTGAATCAAATCATATCAATACAACCATAATCGAATCAAAATCGAAATCATATAAGATATGATATGCCACAGCAAAATTATAATCGATACAATTGAACAGTTGTAACCATATACATAAAATTCATGTCATTTCAATCAAAAACCAATATGGAAGGTTGTTGCCTAACAGTATTAACAATCTTTGCCATAGATTTAGATTGTTGGGCATTACACAATCAAAATTCAATCAGCATTGATAACCATAAGTTGGGCAGTAATCAAATAAAATCGGGTTTGAGTCAAATATAGAACAACTCGTCATCCTGGGCATGATCATTTCCATTTTACAAATCGATTCGTAACTGAATACCCACTGTCATTTCCATTCAAAAGAGAACAGGGTCGACGAGCCACAACGAATTGACTGGCTGGGACTTGCATGGCTGTTACAATTTGTATCAATGTAAAACACAGCCCTTTTTAAACATAATCCAAACCATATCCGAGCTGGTCAAAGTCATATGTAAATAAAACTGTAACAGATAACCATCGTTTAAGTGCATTATAACCAATTAGGATCCAAACATGGATCGTGTTTCAAAATTTGAAATGCAAAACAGTTTGTGTCTATAATAGATGCAACAGAACATTCAATTGAAACCAATTTAAAACAATCAAATCCACAATATGATTAATAGGATCAAATCAAAACTAAACGATAACGAAATTCGATTTATCAAAACAAAATTATATACAGCGATGCATGCTTATGTGTCAACACCAATCACGCTGTAAACAGAGCTTATGAATGTGTCACATATAAACAGGGAACAGTCATACCAACAAGGTTGCTCGGGCTATGCCAATTTCGAATTCACAATTGTTGTAGCTGACTCGACATTCTTGAATAGAATTGAACCTGTTGTTCGCTGTCTCTTGTCAGTGGGTTGCATCTTGGCATTCTGACTGGTGAGATTTTCCAATTGGTCTTCTAGAGCATGGATTCTGGATTGCAAAATAGGCACATCTAGGTAGTATTTTTCCAACCATAAGCCACATTGATCGCATGATGGAGCAACTGGTTGAGTAGGAGGGGGTTTCGACGAGTCACCAAGGGTTCCACAAGGCATTTCAATGCCTGGAAAATTGGGATCATCCAGCAAACAAGGTGGTAGGTTTTTGACAAAGTCGTATGAGGGTTTGTCAATCAGACCTTCCGAGTAGGGATACTCATCTGCAAGGAAACGTTCAATCTCCGAATCAGAATCTTCACTGACCACGATAGGCTCAGGATTAATAGGAATTTTGGGTTTATTCCTGGCCATGTGGGAGATTAACCGAGCATTTTTTTTCCTTTAGAGTTTACATCAGTTTTAGCTTTAGGCTTTTTGGCTACGGGTTTAGCAATTTCAACCTATTTGGTCACAGAATTGGGTAGAACAATAGGTGGCTCGGGTAGAGGTTTGGGTAGCAGAACGCTGTAAGGCATAGGGGGAATAGGTTTGCTTTCTCTCACCATAGGTTTATCAACCTGTGGTGGGCTTGAGTCTTCAAAGCCATTACGACTGAGAAAAACACTCCAACAGTCACGACGTAACCCCAACTCATAAACCATAAGCATTTTAATTAACCCGAAATGGAAGAGGTTGGTATCAGCCTGGTTGCGTTTATACCTTTTATCCATTTTAAACAAAATCCTATGCAGGTAGTGAGGCATGTTAAGTTCATAGCCCATGAAAACCATAAGTAGCCGAAGGTGATATATGAAAACGAAACCATACCTGCCCTCGTAGGTGATGAATTGCTTAGTTACCAATAGAAAGTCGTGCCAGCGTTGCTTCAACATGTTTGCGGGCCAACCCTTGTCACAAAAATTAACCTTTCGTGATTGGAAGAGAAACGTTCACGGGACATCTTCCAGCTTGCAATTTTTTGACCACTTTTGTCCAGTAGCAGGCAGACTGGTAGCCAAAATAAGAAATTGTTCATTAATCTCCAGCTGCACATCCCCAAACTTGGCTCGGCAGCCATCGAAAGTTAACGCAAATTGCCGAGCCACACCAGGGTTAAAGCCATCAAACCTTTGGATGAATGGGAGCCATACAAATTCTTCCAAGTCGCTGTAAGCACCATCAAACATTAATAGTGCCTGGTTTCCATTGGGCTCAGCCCTTATGACTGGAGCCATGGCATGGGCATTATGGTAGGGTTTGTCAATCAGACATGCAGGAGCATAATCGATAGAGCTAACAGCTGCAAACACTAAACGAGGAGGCAAATCAATATGCACGTGCGAAGGTGGCAGGTTAGTTCACCGCCATGCAAAACATTAATGGTAGAGTACAACACTTGTTTAATTAATTATGACACCACTCAAACCACATTGATCACATAACACATGGATTCAAAACGGTGGATAGCAATACCAAGGCACCATTATATCGTTTGAAACCACGAATCATTCAACATAGATTCAAACCCAAAGTTAATACATGCTCTTGCAATAATTCAAATCACCAAATAAAAACCAAATTTTACCCGATGTATGATTTCATAACTTCAAACCTTGTCATTCAACAAGAAATCGAAACTCATATATTGACCATGCACTTATAGCATAATATATAAAAACATTATGACAAATGATTTTATAAAACCGACAAGTCAAAAGTTTATGAAAATAAGGATCGTATCACATAAAACTAGATCAACCATGACCCTTATTGTTATCACTAAAATTTCGTCAGCACATGGCAAAAAGAACTCCGCATCGTCAAAACAGGACTAAAGTCATTCATGGCACAGGATTAGTTCCACATCATGGAAAAAGGGTCAAAAACTATATAAAATGACCAAAAAATTGAAGGGCGCTTTACAGAACCTGGGTTTGCGCGCATATGCGCGTAACAACAACGTACAATGCACGCATACATGTACGATGCATGGCTATTGGGAAAAAAACCCGCGCACCTACTAAATGGTGCATTTATTGAAATTGGTTGGCCT
>JZKD02S1928167.1:29606-54450 GCA_000966675.3 Picea glauca | reverse complement strand
ATGACCCCCGCCACTGTCTTTGACTGGAACCATAGCACCAAGGGGAGTTTATGTAGAAGTAACTGTGTAAAACACCATGTTGAGCCCAGAGCAGATTTTTGGGTCAACACCTACCAATATACAGTAATGCCATTTGGATTGAAGAATTCCCCAACCATCTTTTCCACGGTGGTGGTTGAAGCATTCAAAGAATTTTTGCATAAGTTTTTAGAAGCATACTTTGATGACTGCACTATTTTTAGTTTGTTGAAAAATCATATTGAATGTCTAAGGCTAATGTTGGATAAATGCAAGCAGTGTCAAATTGGTTTGAATTTGAAGAAGTACATCTTCTTCTCACCATTTGGAGTATTATTAGGTCATATTGTATGCAAGTAAGAATTGTTGGTGGATCCATCGAAAATTGCAATTATAGTTGATTTACCACCACCTACATCAGTCAAACAACTACACACTGTGCTAGGACATACTATCTATTACAGGAAATTTATCAAAAGATATGCTCAGATTACTATGCCAATGGAGAAGTTATTAAATAAAGACTATCAGTTTGGCTGGACATATGAATTCCAATAGAGCTTCGACACACTGAAACAAAAGATGGTGACTTCGCCCATTCTAGTATTTTCAAACTGGAGCATGGAATTTCATGTGCATTTTGATGCATCTTCTATTGCATTAGGAGAAGTACTAGCACAACCTAGAGAAGGGAACATTGACCATCCATTATCATTTGCCAACAAAAAACTATCCACAACTGAAATCAATTACACTACTACAGAGAGAGAGGGATTAGCCATGGTGTATGCATTGCAGAAATTCTGACACTACTTGTTGGGAGGACACTTTAAAATGTTTACGAATAACTCCACGTTGAAGTACTTAGTCAACAAGCTAGTGTTAGGGGGGAGAATTTGCAAATGGATTCTCTTGTTTCAATAATATGATTTTGAGATCATAGTTAAGCCAGGAAGAATGAATAAGGGTCCAGACCACCTATCGAGGTTGGAGCATGGAGAAGAACCTACCAGTCTTGAGGATACACTATTGGATGCACAGTTTCTCTCCATTATAAATATTGATGATCACTTCCTAGAAATATTCCAGTTCCTTTCAACAGGAATGGCTCCAAGAGAGTACACGATTCCTCAGAAGAAACAACTAGTGGTGCACGCTACAGATTTTTCATTGATAGCTGGTCAGCTATATAAAATAGGACCTAATGAGATACTAAGAAGATGTGTGATGGAGATAGAATTCCCTATGATCCTCGAAGAAGCCCATGAAGGCATTGCAGGAGGACATTACGCAGGAAAAGAAACTACGCAGAAGGTTTTGCGAGTTGGCCTTTGGTGGCCTACATTACAAAGAGATGCTAAAGAATATACCAGAGCATGCGATGCATGCTAGCGAGTTGGAAAACCATCCCGAAGAGATGAGATGCCATTAGCACCACAGATGACCCTGCAGGCATTTGAAAAGTGGGCCATTGACTTCATGGGACCTATAAAACCACCAGGAAAGCACACATGAGCAAGGTATATTATCATTGCGACATAATACCTGACTAGATGGGCCGAAGCAAGAGTAGTCAAGGACTGTAGTATAGTTACAACTACGCATTTTATATTTGATGACATCATAACTAGGTTTCGATGCCGTAAGGTCCTTATGAGTGATCAATATACACACTTCATCAATAAGACAGTTGTAGCCTTGACTGAAGAATTTTCACTCCACCATCAGAAAAGTACACCTTACCATCCACAATCAAACAGAACGGTTGAAGCATTCAACAAGATAATGGAGACAACATTGACAAAGATTTTCAGTGTGAACAGGGATGACTGGGATTTAAGAGTACCATCAGTACTCTAGGCTTATAGAACCACTTTCAAGAAATTAACAATGCAGACCCCTTTCAAGTAGGTCTATGGTCTTGAATTTGTTGTCCCAATGGATTACTTGGTACCAATCTTAATAATTGTTTCATTTACAGACATGAATGATACTGGCACTACTCATGAGAGGCTAGCACAGTTGGTTGAAATAGAAGAAGATAGATTCATTGCAGGCTTCCATCAACAAATTCAAAGGGAACGAGAAAAGGCCTATCATGAAAATCACATCAAGAAGAAGATATTTAGGCAAGGTGATTTAGCACTGGTATATGATAGTAAGTTTATCAAACACCCTGGGAAGTTCAGAATGCATTGGCTCATACCATATGATATTTCCTATGTTACAGAAGGAAGACTTGCACAACTGAAGACATTGAAAGGAGACTGGAAGGAGGTCTTGGTGAATGAGAGTCATATGAAGTTTTGATATGACAACTATCTACCTCACAACTCCCAGTAGAATCAAGAAGACAAGGGTCCAGCTACCAGGTGCAGTTGAAACTGGGTACCAGACACATAAAATAAATTCTTCACAAGGATGGAAAGGAGGCATAAAGTAGAAAGCAAGGGCTACACTGAAGAGTCACAAGTCGAAATAAAACAAGAGGATCAGATCTCAAGTGCCCTAGGATGAGTGACAGGTGAGTGTTGGGGGCCTATTGGACCTTGTTTATGGAAGGAAGTGAAGAACGAGGAAGAAAAGGTAAAAAACGAGCTTTGCGGGAGACACAACGACTGTCATTGTGTCGAACTGAGAAAAATAATAGAAAATATGGAGCGAAGTGTGGAAAAGAAATCCATTGGATGAGGAGAGAAAGGATGATAGATCAATAAGGAAGATGGACCAAGGATGACTCAGGAAGTGGAAAAATCCAGCATTAGATGCCTTGGAGCACTGCGATATGAAGAAGGAAAGTCAGGCTGGCGAAGCCCGGAAAGAACAGGTCAAGTTGACCTAGGGTGGTAGACACCTAGGGTTTTGGTAATTAGGGTTTTGACACCTAGGTTTTGACCTGAGGCTATCGGCGAGGGATTGTAATGTATAAATAGAGGTCGAGAGGACCAAGGTTGGGTCAGTACTTTTGTTAAGCCTTGTTATTGGTTGATTGTTCATTGAGAGAATGTTGTACTATGAGTAAGAGAAGTGTTGAGAGTGAGAGCCTTCTAGTATTGTAAGATCTCCAGCTGGGTGTGAAGATCAAGTCTTGCAGCTAGGTGCGTAGGAAGGGGAGAAGGAGAGAGAGACGAGAAAGGATATGTTGTCCAAGAGCACAGATCAAAACTGTAAGATTTATCTTAATATATCATAAGCAAAGTTCTATGGACATATCCCTAGAGAGAGGGTGAACCACGTACATCTATTGTTGTGTGTTTGATTGATGCTTTGAGCTCTATTGTTGTTATATTGTTCTCTACATTATTGTATTAGATCAGATCTATAGTTGTGAAGAATAGAACTAGCTAGTTTAATGGTAGATGCATGTTATGTTGTTGTTGTAATAAGAACCACTTGATATTCCCCTAGTTGTAGACATCTTTGTCCTGCAATCCCCTCATAGCTGCTTTGAGTGAGACTACATCTGCTTCGCAAGTGCTGGAGAAAGGGCCAGTAGCTAGGGCTTGTTGGTGCACTCTTGGAGCTGAACCCTGGGTCTGCCCCTGTGACAACACTTGCACTTTGATGTGCTCCTTCAGAACTTGTATTCTTTCTATTTGCACCTATTCCATGTTGACTTTCTCTGTTTCCAGTGTTGAGATCATATTTTCTTCTTGATCTTGCAGGGGCTCCAACTGAGATTGTCTATTCTTATTTTCCTCCTGGATTGTATTCACTTATATTTGCAGGTTTTTCATATCCTACACAACCCTCAGTATCTACGAGATAGGAATTGCCTTATGCCTCTGCTTTAGATCTTGAGTTGTTGTATTCAACTTCTCTTCTTTATGTTCCAACTGTTGGATCCTTTCATCTTCTTCTAGGCCTATCCAAAGTTGCACGGTCCCCTCATAAAGCTTTGTTATTTCCTTGAATTACATCCCAATCTGATCTATGTGTTATGTGGCATGTTTCTCCCTTGGTGGGGTAGTTGGTGTCATTTTCTCCACCAATTATTTTATCCCCTGCTTGTACCCATCCATTGTCTATGCTATCTTATGTAGCTTTTCTTCTCTGTTGATTTCTCCTACTAGTACGCTCTCTGGAATTTTTTGGAAGACTTCTTCAAGTATTTTCTCCAATCTATATTCGCTTCATTTTTCTTCCTATTGTTCTATTTGTACTTATGTAAGAATTGTCTCCAATGCTTCCTTAGCTTCCCTATTTTTCTCTAGGTTTGTTGCATCCGTCCTCACCCTAGATTGAACCTCTTTCTCTACACTCATATACAAATTATATAATTCTTTTGTTGGAATATTTGATAGCGCCAAGTCCAACTGTTCCACATCCTTCACCTGTTTCTACAAGGAATCCTCATCTACTTGTAGCATACTCTGACTTATCTGGAATTTCACACTCCCCATTATTTATGTCTGGACTGTCTCCTTCTCTTCATGAATTGGTGCCTATTGCACTGTGCTTCTCTGATGTGCGACAGTGAACTGTAATATTTGCATAATTGCTTTAACTTCCATAATATTTGTCATGACTTCATCTATATAGGATTCTACGACATAGAGTGCTTCCTCTCCTCGAAATTTCTCTTTATAAGCAACTAACTCTGCGTCATCGTCTATGATTGTAAGGTCAATGGGATTATTTTATGCCTTCATCTTCCTCCTCTGTTCTCCCATTTGCATGGCTGATTTCCTCTTATTTTTCTATGCAGGTTTTGTGACCTCTAGTATAATTCCATTCCTTGGTTCCTGAGTTGAGATGAATTCTTTGTTTTTTGCTTTCCCATTGGTTCTTTATGCATTGTTATTTCTGAGCACTGAGGATATTGTTAATGTTTCCTTCTTCCTTGGATTCTTTGTTGTTGTGCTAGTACTTGTAGGTTTTCTTCACTAGGCTTATTTTCTAGTATTTGTAGTTGGGATACTAGACTTATGTGTTGTGGAAACTTATGCTCGTTATTTTCCCTTTGCGCCTTTATTCCCTATTACTAGAACCTTCCATTGATCTGGCCATTCTGTGAGTACCCATTGGAATTATTTTGTTATAATGTAGTAGTGCATCTTGAGCCATGTTTTATTGGGGTCTCTTATTACTTGTATTCATGTGTTATGTATGGATTCCTTAAAGTTGTCTATCCCCTCATGTTCCTTCATTATTTCAAGTGATATTCTCCATGTATTTGTAATCTTCTCTTGCATTTCTTGGATATACATGCCAAAAATACTTGCATTGGATTCCCTTTGCTTGGAATTTGTAATATGTCACAAAGTTTCATACCTCATTTTTGGCCCTTGGTTATGGAAGAAAGAGAATATCAAGGAAGAAAATGTGAAATGTGAACTGCGCAGAAGACACAATGACTGATACTGGGTCAAAGTGAGAAGAAGAGAAGAAAATATGGTGAGAAGTAAGAGAAAGAAAGTAGTTGGACGAGGAGGTAGAGGATGACATATCAACAAGGAATATGGATTGTGGACAACTCATCAAGTAGAAAAATCAACTGTTGGATTCTTTGGAGCACCGCACAAGAAGGAAGGAAAGACATGCTAGCAAAGCCCTAAAAATGCAGGTCAAGTTGGCCTAGGGTTTTAGACACCTAGGGTTTTGATATATATGGTTTTGACACTTAGGTTTTAACCTAAGGGTGTTCGAGAACTATTTTAATGTATAAATAAAGGTCTAAAGGACCTTGGATGGGTTGTTGTTGTTGTTGTTGGTATTATCGATTCTAGTTTTTTTATTAGCATGAGTGATTATTGTTGTGTGAGAGAGAAGTGCTAGATGTAAGAGCCTTTTGGTATTGTAAGATATTCATCTAGGTGCAAAGATCAACCCTGTAGTTGGGTGTGTAGGGAGAGGAGATATAAAGATAATAATAAATAAGATCTGCTAGTTGAGAGCATAAACAAGAACTATATGCTTCATCTTAATATATTGTAAAGCACAGTTTTGTGGACGTAGCCTTGGAGAGAGGGTGAACCATGCATATCTTGTGTTGTGTGTGATTGATGTTGTGTTATCTATCATTTGATATGTTGCTACTATGATATTGAGTAGATCTAAAGTATAACTTGCGCAGTAGGTTTAAGGAAGATAAATAATACTAGATGATTATGTATTATTGTTGTGAATCCATTCTTCATTCCCTTTGGTTGTAGACACCTATGTCCTGCAACCCCCTATAGCTACTTTGGGTGAGACTGCATCTTCTTCACAGGTGTTACCGAAAGGTCCAGTAGTTAGGGCTTGTTGGTGCGCTCTTGGAGTTGAACCTTGGGTCTGCCCCTGTACCAACAAATGGTTCCGTTGTTGGGATGTGAATCTTCTTGAGGGAATTTCAAGGTGGTTTCCATCGAAGACATAGATTCATAAGTGGATAGAAGATCAAGAAAAGGACTTCACTAAATCCCAAGACAAGAACCCTAATTTTAGTACAGAGAAATGCCTGGAAAGATATATCTTTACTGATATAGATGAGATTTTCCTTGGAGGAATCCATAGGGAGTTATACGAGTGGATAGCTAGGTTATTAGATACCCAATTTGAGATCCGATCTAGGCCACTTGGGGTTTGGACGTCGACGTTGATCAAGAAGGTCAAGAGAGTTGATAACGTCGTGTCAAGAGAAGTAGATCATTGGTTTGATAGTACCATTGGAGGGTATATCATTGAGTTTGTTGTTGACATAGTAGAATCATATAGCCAAGCAGAGAGATATTTATTTAAGGGACCTAGAGTAAATTTTTACATTTTCTGAAGCTAAAGATCAAGGTGCTATTGCATGAGAAGAACATATTGAAGATACAATAGTCTTTGAGATTGAAGAGCTAATGTTCAAGAACTCAGACAGTGACAACAACATAGAGTCTGGACATACACGCAGTGGGAGAGTGTTCAAAGAAGTTCCTCTTGCGAACCTATTTAAGAAGAACTACAGGGACAAGGGTTACTATAGTGGAGAAGAGGAAGATTTGATAGAAGAAGAGCATTCAGAATCCACTAGGACAGAGGAACCTCGCCGAGAAGAGCCAAAAAATTCAGGAACTACGTCAACTATTGAAGTAAGTACTATTAATCCTATTTTTGTTTCAGCAACATTAAGCAATCAGAGTAATCAGAGTCACCAGAGCGCTCAAAGCATTGTTACTAGTAGTCCTCCACATACTCAGTCAAGAAATCTAGGAAGATATATGGCAAATGAGATGAGGTTACCCACCTTCAAAGGATATGGATCTGAAGATCCTGATCATCATTGGTTTATAAGAGAAGCCATATGGATTATTAATAACATCACCGATGAATCTGTCAAACGAGTTCAATTTAGTACTACCCTAAGAGACCACACACTAAGTTGGTACATGAAGTTTGTTAAGAGAATTTCCCAGCCTAAACCACTGAATGAGATAAAGAACGTGTTGATCGTCGAATTCAATAAACCCAAGTCAGAGTCATAGTGCATTAAATAACTGAACGAAATCAAGCAGAGAATAGTTGAACCCATATGGGAGTTCGATTAGAGGTTTAAAACCTTGACAGGCCACTTGACTGTCCATATCCCAGATGAGAAGAACAAGGAATGGTTCATTTCTTCCCTCTTGCCACATATCATAGTCCCTCTGATGCAAGAAAATATTACTTCATAGGTTGAGGCACTTGAAATCGCCATGAAGTTAGAATCATCCCCGATGGGAAAATCCAACTCAGGTATGAGTCAAATCTTAAGTCAGTTAACTACTCTATCACTATAGGTCGAAGATATGAAGAAAGACAAGGGAAAAGATAAAAGAGAAGACATATGGTGTATCATATGAAAATCAAAAGGCCATAACAAGGAGCATTGTCCCCTATTTCATGAATACTTGGCCTCTGGAGCTCTGAGCCCTTTGAAGAAAGTCAAACTACCTTGGTGTGAGGTATGTAGAAATAGACATCACCCTGGTGAGTGCTATTACATGCAAAAATATGTCCAGACACCCACAAATATGTATTTTGCATTCCATAAGTTGGTAGGACATGATGAAAAGGATTGTAGGGCTTATTATCTCATGCATGAAAGGTCGAGGGATATATACAAAATTCAAGGTGAAGTACATAAAGAAGGAAGAACTATGCAATATAACTCCCTTGGGAGAGGAAACTTCAACCCTCGTGGTGGATTCCGAGGAAGAGGAAGAGGAGGATGTATGGGTAGAAGTCAAGGACAGATAACCTATTATAACTGCACATAGCCAGGACACTTGGCAAGGGACTTTTAGAACCCTTGTACCCCTTACAACTATTGCAATGCCTTTGAGCATGTTATTGAGGAATGTCCAACATTGTTGGCTAAACTTCAGGAGAGACAGGGACCTCAACAGAACCCACAAATACAAGTAATCAAAGAAGAACCTTGTGGAACATATCCCAGAGTCTTTGTTATCACTAGAGGAGGCATTGTTACAGGAGAAGATAGAATGAACGAAGGAAAGACTACAAAAGAATCAAAAGTCAAGAAAGCTGTCGAGAAGATAGAAAATTTTGATGCAAAGAAAGAAAAGAAAATATTCGAGGAGGAAAGAAAATAATTCAGGGGAGATCAAGGTTCTTCATCGAAGACACACCCAAAAGTAAGAGAATCTGGAATGCCTCTGGAATTTGATCGGTCTGCTTCCCAGAGATGGAAAAGAGGTGAGTATACTTGTCAGTTTCTTGTATATGTTTATAGAGATGATTAAAGATGAGAAATGCATACAAGAACTGCAAAATTTGGTCAGATAGTATGAGATAGGAAGTGTAGATCCTTTACTGAATAAATCATTAGATCAACTATCCAAGAAGAGAAGGAAAAATAAACAACTACACCTTAATGCTCAGATTGGAGAGTATAATATAGACTATGTGGTCCTCGACTTAGGGTCAGAAGTCAATGTCATGACGAAGAAAACCTGGGCACTGATGGGAAAAAATAAGTTGATCAATTCCCCTGTCAGGCTTAGGATGGATAACCAGTAGGTATTAATCCCCTTTGGTAGATTCGAACATGTCCCTGTGGACATCGACTCAGTGAGGACGTTTGCAGAATTCAAGGTGATTGAGATAGTTGATGATAGCTATCCTTACCCTGCATTGTTAGGAATTGATTTGGCTTTCAATAATTCCACAGTGGTTGATTTAAAGAAAAGATAAATGATGTTTGAAGGAGATGGCCTTAGTGTCATCACACCTTTAGATCCTGATGAAGGTCAGAGATACACAAAACCCATCAGAGAATAAGACCACACATATGAACTAGAAAACATATACAAATTAATAGCCAGACAACAGGACTACATTAATCCTACGGTGGATGGGAATTTGAGCTGGAGAAGTGACAATGCATGTTCATTAGATTTAAAAGAAGCACTGGAGAACTGGCAGAACAAAATGTACCAGGTATCTACATGGATATGTGCTATATTAACCAAAGAAGTTTGTTGGATTGGCACAACAATGAGTAACTTACCCACATTTGATGGTATGAATCCTATAGAATCATTCTTGTCGAACTTTGAAGAAAGTGTACCAACACAAAAAATATTGTTGGCAATGGATGAGGCCCTGAAATCAACTCCATCGAGATGGTGGGGGACACACAAAAGAAATATTATAGACTGGGTACATTGTCTCGCTTAAATGACAGAGCTATTTTTAGAGAAAGTAAAAAGATACAAAGTTAGATACATAGGTCGAAGTTTTCCAAAGGACCATGTGCGAAGTTGCAAGGAAACTTGGAGCAACATCGCTAAAGAAGAGTGGGTTCAAAAATTCATAAACACATTGGACACAACCCCTATCAACTGGTACCTACAAGCAAAAGTGTGCCTCATCACTGCAGATTGGGAAGGTATGACCCATAACTTTGTAACTACCTTTTTGTTTGAAATCTAATATCCTATAGTAGATCAAGCATTATAGGTCATAAGACAGAACGTGCTCGAGGAGGCACCTAGCCTCCCTTTGGAGCAAGAAGAGGATGAATGGACTGCGCCCCTTCAGAAGTTGCAAAGCTATTACAATATCAATGTAGCCAAAGATGATGATCCAAGGAATGTGAACATCACCAAAATAGAAGGCCAAAGAGACATATAAGGACCATGAGTTGAACTACCTCTCATTGGACAACTGATCAAGATCAAGAAATTCAACATTGGAATAGAGAAGACACCAAAACTTGCAAATGTTGGAGATTATTGGGATTTTTCCACTATTGACAAGATCACAGAGTTTCTACATGAGTATCAAGACTTGTTTCCAACCAATTTCACTAAGATGAAGGGTATTAAAGGGCCTATGGGGGAGATGAGGATCCCTTTGAAACCAGATGCTATACCAGTCAAATAGAGACCTTACAGATTGAACCCTAAATATAAGGAGAAAGTGAAAATTGAGCTCGACAGAATGTTAGAAGCAGGAATCATAGAACCCGATGAAGAGTCAGAATAGATTATCCCTATTGTGGTGCAAGATAAAAAGACAGGAGAGATCAGGATATGCGTAGATCTCAGGAAGCTAAATGATGCTTGTTTGCATGACCCATTCCCTACACCATTTACTAATGAAGTCTTAGACAATGTAGGAGGACAGGATGTATATTCTTTTACAGATGGATTTTCAGGATACCATCAGATCCGGATTGCTAAGGAAGATCCCTGCAAGACCACATTTGCAATAGAATGGGGATCCTAACAGTATACAATGATGCCATTTGGATTGAAGAATGCACCAACCATGTTTTCTAGGGTGGTGGTTGAAGCGTTTAAGGAGTTTTTACATAAATTCCAGGAAGCATATTTTGATGATTAGACTGTTTTCAACATTTTTCAGAATCATATTGAATGTTTAAGACTAATGTTGGATAAGTGCAGGTAGAATTATATTTCCTTAAACATGAAGAAGTGCATCTTCTTTTCACCCTTCAGAGTGTTGCTAGGTCATATTGTGTGTAAGCAGGGATTTCTAGTACATCCATCCAAGATTTCCATTATAGTCGATCTACCCCCTCCTACTTCAATCAAACAGTTGCGCACTGCGTTGGGACACACTGGATACTACATGAAGTTCATTAAGGGATATGCATAGATTACAACACCCTTGGAGAATATTTTGAAGAAAGACTATACATTTCATTGGACAGAAGAATGCTAGTAGAGTTTCAACACACTGAAACAAAAAATGGTTACTACGCCTTTTTTGGTTTTCCCAGATTGTAGTAAGGAGTTTCATGTCCATGTCGATGCATCTTCCATTGCATTAGGAGTTTTGTTAACACAAATGGGAGCTAGATACGTCGACCACCCGTTATCATTTTCTACCAGAAATCTATCAACAACTGAGATTAATTACACCACCACTGATAGAGAAGGGTTAGCCATGGTGTACGCACTACAGAAGTTCCGCCACTACGTGTTGGGAGGACACTTTAAAATGTTTACTGATCACTCTGTGCTGAAATAATTAGTCAACAAGCTAGTGTTGGGGGGAATAATAGGAAGATGGCTTCTACTATTTTAGGAATATGATTTTGACATCGTGGTTAAGCCAGGACGAATGAAAAAAGGTCCTTACCACTTGTCGAGGTTGGAACATGGAGAAACAGATACTAGCTTGGATGATACACTGTCGAATGCACAGTTGCTATCCATTAGAAATATTGATGATCAGTTCACAAATATAGTCTAGTTCCTGTCAACAGGAATGGAACCGAGTGACTATACAATTATTCAGAAGAAAACGTTGGTTGTATGCGTTGCATAATTTTCACTTATAGCTGGACAACTATACAAGATGGGAACTTACGAGATATTGAGAAGTTGTGTTATGGAAGTAGAGAGACCATTGATCCTCAGAGAATCACATGAAGGAATCACAGGAGGACACTACGTAGGGAAAGAAACAACGCAGAAGATTCTTAAGGATGGCCTTTGGTGGCCTACTCTACACAAAGATGATAAGGATTATTATAGATCCTGTAATGCATGTCAAAGAGTTGGGAAACCATCTAGAAGAGATGGAATTCCTTTATCACCATATCTGACCCTACAAGAATTTGAGAAATGGGCCATTAACTTTGTGGGACCTATAAACCCACCAAGGAAGCACACAGGAGCTAGATACATAATCACCACGACCGAGTATTTGACTAGATGGGCAGAAGAAATAGAATTTAACAACTGTAGTGCAACTACAACTGTGCACTTCATATTTGATGATATCATAAACATGTTTGGATGCCCAAAGATCCTTATGAGAGATCAAGGAACCCATTTCATCAATAAGACCATTGAATCCTTGACTCAGTAATTTGAGGTTCACCATTAGAAGAGCACACCCTATCATCCACAAGAAAATGGGATACTTGAAGCATTGAATAAAATCTTGGAGACAACGCTGACAAAGATATGCAGTGTGAACAAGGATGACTAGGATTTGAAAGTACCAACAATATTATGGTCCTATGGAACCACTTGCAAGAAACTGACCATGCAGACCCCCTTCAAATTGGTCTATGGTCTACAAGAAGTTGTACCCATGGAATATTTGGTTCCTAGTCTGCGAATTGCAGCCTTTACAGATATGGATGACACTGGATCTGTGAAAGAGAGGCTTGCATAGTTGGTCAATCTAGAAGAAGACAGATTTATTGCAGGATTTCACCAACAGGTTGAGAAATAAAGAGAGAAGGCCTACCATGACAGACACATCAACAAGAAGGCATTTAAGCAAGGTGATTTGGTATTGGAATATGACAGCAAGTTCATGAATCATCCAGGAAAGTTCAGAATGCATTTGTTTGGGCCATATGAGGTTTCCTATGTTATAGAAGAAGGAGCTGCATACTTGAATACTTTGAATGGAGAATGGAAGGAGGGACTAGTGAATGGGAGACAATTGAAATTGTATTGCAACAATCAAATTCCTTGCAGCTCTTAAAAAAAGAAAAAGGAAAATGTTCTAGGTACCAGGTGCAGTTGAAACTGGGTACCAGACACAGAAAATATAGTCTGTACAAGGAAGGAAGGGAGGACTAGAGCTGTAAGCATAGGTTTCCCCACACAATCTGAAATTCAAGCACAACAGAAGGATCAGATTTGAAGTGCATCGGGATGAGTCACGGGTGAGTTTTGGGGGTCTGTTGGCCCTTGGTTATGGAGGCAAGCGAATATCAAGGAAGAAATGGTGAAATGCGAATTGCACAGAAGACACAGTGACTGACACTGGGTCGAAGGGAGAAGAAGAGAAGAAAAGATGGTGATAAGTAAGAGAAAGAAAGTCGTTCAATGAGGAGATCGAGGATGACAAATCAACAAGGAAGATGGATCATGGACAACTCAACAAGAGGATAAATCCACCATTGGATACTTTGGAGAACCACGTGAGAAGGAAGGAAAGATAGGCTAGAAAATCCCTAAAAACATGGGTCAAGTTGACCTAGGGTTTTAGACACCTAGGTTTTTGGCATCTAGGGTTTTGACACTTAGGTTTTAACCTAAGGGTGTTTGAGAACTACTGTAATGTATAAATAGAGGTCTAAAGGACCTAGGATGGGTTGTTGTTGTTGTTGTTGGTATTGTCGATTCTAGTTTTGTTATTGGCATGAGTGATTATTGTTGTGTGAGAGAGAAGTGCTAGGTGTAATATCCTTCTAGTATTGTAATATCTTCAGATAGGTGAAAAGATCAAACCTGTAACTAGGTGTGCACGGAGAGGAGAGATAGAGAGAAGAAGAAAGAAGATTTGCTAGCTGAGAGCGCAGACAAGAACTGTATGCTTTATCTTAATATATTATAAATCACAGTTCTGTGGATGTATCCCTAGAGAGAGGGTGAACCACATATATCTTGTGTTGTGTGTGATTTATGTTTTGTTCTCTATCATTTGATATGTTGCTACTGTGATATTGATTAGATCTGAAGTATAACTTGCGCAGTAGGTTTAAGGAAGATAAAAAATACTATATGACTGTGTATTATTGCTTTGAATCCATTATGCATTCCCTCTGGTTGTAGACACCCATGTCCTACAACCCCCTATAGCTACTTCGGGTGAGACTGCATCTTCTTTGTAGGTGTTTTCGAAAGGGCTAGTAGGTAGGGCTTGTTGGTGCGCTTATGGATTTGAACCCTGGGTATGCCCCTGTGCCAACACTTGCTGCGCCACACCTTCCTGATCTTCCATAGAACATTGAATGATTTGGTTTCTCCCATGCATCTAGAGCTATCAAAATTATTGATTAGGAATAGTGCATCTTTGTTCCAACATATTTCACATCCCTGCAGTCTTCTAAGAAAAGGTTGAGCAGATACGATACCCAACTCAAAATATTTCATTCTATGCACTACACAACTATTGCGACCACCCCTACATGTGCCTCTTCTTTGTGAAACTTCCTTAATAGATTTTAGGACATCAATTTCGTCATAAATATGGTAGCTGGGTCATTAATTTTCTAAATTACCATCTCCCTACTACCTCTATATGTGCCAAATTTTTCCTTCTTTTTTTCATTGGGGTATTTCTCTAGATTTACCCCATCTATCGATAATCCTATCAACTTGGGAATCAGGTTGACATTTATCGGGACAAGTCTGTCTATCCATAAAAATCCTCCATGTCCACACACCAAAAGTTTTTTGACGCATGCATTGGCATCTCTTCCCTTGCCAAAACGAGGAATTTAAAATAAATTTAGTATGTCAGAGTTGTAAAGTATGTCTATCCATTGTTTGGGCTCCATAATTGGGACTCATTTCTAAGTTGACCCCTTGTTCTCCATATAAAATTCCCCCACAAGATTTGGGAACTTGGTGAATTATGTCACATCATGGTCAAAATACTGCAACTTAGGGACACATCCCAACATATCGTCCACAATGACAGTTGAGTCCAGAATGCGAGGCACCGTCAACTCAATTTGTATTTGTGTGCACATTGCTACTTTCTTCTTCGATGACCCTGTTGTCATTTTGTCTAGGGTTTCTTCTTCCTGCATTTCCTCATCTGTGGCACGATCATCCTTGACCTCTGGGTTTTCCTCTACTTCATGTGTATCATATTTTGTGTTATCATTATTATTATCACCTTGTTCACCCTTTGCGTGTGTCATTCCTAGGGTTTTTATTCTATCATTTTCTTCCATTCTAGGGTTTCGGCCTTGCGCTGCTTAACTGAATTATGTTGCTTCTTCTTGTGGATGTTCTTCTGCAATCGACATCAGGATAATAGATTCAGTCTTTGTGGTGGGAATATCATTCACATCGACCACTCTAGTCATTTCTTCTAGAAGTCTATTGGTGTTATGCATCATTTTGGTAAATTAACTAGGTTGTCCGAACTTTAGCGATGCCATTTTCTTAGCTATGGAAAACTTGGCTACAAATATTGGTTGGGTTATTCAAAACCTCTCTCACTCGCACCTTGTTTTCTCTAACGTTCAATTTCTTAAAAATGACAAGTGTTTTTCATTTTTTTGACTTTTCCCCTTTTATGGACTCTGTCATTAATGCTCTGACACATCCTTTATTTTTCTGCATGCAGTTTCATGAGTTTGGTTACACCAATTTTTTGTTTGTTGTTCACTTTCTTTCTCAACTATCCATTTACTACTTATTCCTCTAACGACTTATTTTTGGATTTTTCTTCATTTTTCTATTTTATCTTCATTTTTCTACTTTTTCTTTTCTTTTTCTTCTCTTTCTTCCTACTATATACAATATGTACAAGTCTACTTTTTGCACTACAACTACTGAAGGTTAGGGGGTAAACATTCCCTATAAAGTTTCAATTGACTAACATTCACCAGTCCTTGAACTTCATTTCTTGCTAAGTCCTATAGTTGTACAACACCTCCATCTGTGACATACTTTATCTGGTATGGCCCTAGCCAATGAATTCTAGGCTTCCCTAGGTGTTGCAAATATTTACTATCATAAAGGAGAACCAGATATCCAACTTTTAATTTCTTCTTCTTAATGTGTCTTTCATGCTATGATTTTATCCTTTTCTTTCTGTACCTCCTGATGGAAACCATCTATGATTGTGTCTTCTTCTAATTCCATAAGTTGAGCTAATCATTCCTGTGTTGCACCTCTTTTTGTCATTTCTATAATAGGTGCAATGCATAGGATTTGTATCAAATAATCTAAGGAGACTAATAATTATTTTCCATACACCAACCTAAAGGGTTTATGCCCTGTTAGCTTCTTGCATGTAGTTCTATAAGCCCAAAGTACTGCTAGTAACTTCAAATCCCAATCGTCTTTGCTCACATTATAAATTTTTGTCAAGGCATTCTCCAATATCGTGTTGAATGTTTCATCTATTCCATTATCTTGAGGGTGATAAGGAGTTCTCTTCTGATGATGTATCTTGAATTCTTCCATTATTGCCTCAATTTTTTTGTTGATAAAGTGAGTCCTCTAATCACTCATCAATATTCTTAGACATCCAAACCTTGTCACTACCTGTTCAATCGCATTGTAGTCTATGTGATGTAATCCTTTACTAGTGTTTCCTCATCCCATCTAGTTAGGTATTATGTCATTGTAATAATATATCTTTCTTTTGATCTTCTTGTTGGTGGATTAATTGGACCTACAAAATCTACTGCCCATTTATCAAATATTTGTAAAGTAATATGAGGTCTCGGTGACATATCATCCTTCTTAGATGTCATACAAACTATTTAACAAACATAACACATATGATATTATTCCTTTGAATCCTTGTGAATTTTTGGCCACCATAATCCTATGTGCAATACCTTATGTGCAATATTTTTCCCTGTGTAATGCCATCTAACAATCCCTTCATCCGCCTTTGCTAAAATGATAGGCCTTTCATGATCCATAGCACATATTATCAAGATGTTATCTACTCCAATTTTGTATAAATGAGTTGTAATCAATCGATATTCTACAACTCTAATGACCAATTTTTTATTTTGTGAAGTAGTAGATTCGCTTGGTGCAAAGTCTATACTAAAAAACTCAATAATGTCAGCAAAATACTCATCAACTATCTGTACTGAAAAAAATTGTGCATCTAGGAAGTTGTATTCCAAGTTATTGGTCTCTTATCCATTAGATATCTTATATAAGTGATATGGTCCTACATTCAATCTTCCAGGTTTCACCACAACTTCAAAATTAAATTCTTGGAATAAAAGTAGCCATCTACATATCCTTCGCCCCCAACACTAGCTTATCGACTAAATATCTCAAAGAAGAATGATCTGTAAACATCTTGAAATGTTACCCTAACATGTAATGTTTATATTTCTATAAATCATACACCATAGCTAATCCTTCTATTTTTGTATTTTTATAGTTATTTTTTGAATGTAATAATGTTGTGCTTACAAATGAAATAGGGTGATCTATATCACTGTCTCTTGGTTGTGTCAATACTACTCCTAATTCTATTGTAGATGCATCCACATGCATGTGAAATTATTTTTCCCAATCTGGAAACACTAAAATTGGTGCAGTGACCATCTTCTCCTTCAAAATATCCAAATTTTGTTGGCATTCCTCATTCCATTGATGCTTAGTGTCCTTCTTCAACAACTTCTCCATTGCCGTAGTAATTTGTGCATATCGCCTTGTGAACTTCCTATAATATCTTGTATGACCCAAGGTACTCTTCAATTGGTGCGTTGAATTCGGTGGTGGTAATTTAACTATGAAAACAATTTTAGCATGATAAACCAACATACCGTATTTACAAACCACATTCTCTAACAAAATACCAAAAGGTGCGCTAAAAGTAAATTTATTAATATTCAATGAAATATGACACTGTCTACATATTTCCAACATCATCCTTAATAATTCAACATGATCCTTCAATAAACTTAACATTGTCAAATCATCCATGTAAACTTCTAAAAACTTATGAATAATGTTCCTAAAGGCTTCTACTACTACTCTTGTAAACATTGTTGGCACATTCTTTAACCTAAATGGAATAATTGTATACTGAAACAATCCCCACTCCATAGAAAATGTAGTCTTGTGTCTATCGTTTGGTGCTATCCTAATCTAATGATATCCTGAAAACCCATCCATAAATGAATAAGCTTCTTGACCCCCTACATTATCCAAAAATTCTTCTGTAAATGGGGTAGGAAAAGGATAATGTAGGAAAGCATCATTCAATTTTCTCAAATCTACAAAATTTTAATCCCTCCTTCATTCTTTTCTTACACCACCATAGGACTGATCCATTATAATTCTTCCATAGGTTCTATGAAAAGAGCTTCCAACATCTTGTTAATTTCTTCCTTTAGTTTCTCTTTGTATATTGGATTCAATCTGTAAGGTCTTTGTCTTATATGTATGGATTTTGGATTCAAGGGGATCTTCATCTATCCTAATTCGCCTGTTAATCCCTTCATTTCTTAAAATGTCACTAGGAATAATTCATTGTACTCGCACAGTAATTCTGTGATTCTTTATGTTGTTTGATTATCCCAATAATCTCTAATTCTTACAACCTTTGGGTTTTCTATAGTTCCAATGTTTATCTTCTTGATATTTAATGGTGTAGCATAATCTTATGAATATAACTTGGGGATTTCTACTTCCCTCTCACCTTCAAATTCATGGATCTGGATGTTGCATGAATTATATTTTGTTTTATCTTCTTCTTATGCGACATGATAACAATGTAGGAATTGTTTAACTATTTGTCTAGTCTACTTCTGATATGTTCGAATTATTTCAAATTCTAGTTCTTGAAATATCCTGTCTCTTACCACTTTCAAGAATGTACCTATCTCTCGACTTTCATCCTCAAATGAAAATGTAACTATGAAATTATGTTGCATATCTTCTCAGTTTGTAGTTTCTTTGCATTGTTCATGTTCTTTTTACCATTTATTTGAAATTCCTTCTAATGTGTGAATATAATGGTGTGGCCATTATTCTGGTGGTACTAATCTCCATTGAAATGCGCACTTATCTATATGTTCTTGAGGTTTTTTGAATCCCTCATATTTCTCCTCATATCTATTCTCCTACTCTGCACCGAATCTGATGCACAGTAACCTCTTGCACTAAAACTAGTTGTTGTTTTTCACCTTTTGTGTAGCCCACCAATGGGAAGATCTATATTTCAAAGAAATATTTAATACTGGTAATATATGAATTTATACTACCTCTAATTCAAACTTCATTAAAAATTCTTCTAAATCACTCAGACCATAAAAATTAAGAGGATCTCTTACCTATGAACTAGTCGATCTCAGCACACATGTCATTCTGGCACATCTTCTAGTGGATAAGTCATGTAGTTGTTTCTTCCAGTTTTCTAGTCCTATGTTAGAGTCTAAATCACAAGAAATAATACTCCTCCAACTAAGCATGCCATCTATAGTTGGGTTGATATAATCTTATTCATGCGTGGTTGTTCTGTATAAATTATTTACATCTTCTGTAAGAATATTTTCTATTGCAGGTTCCACATACCTTCCTCCTTCTGAGGGATATAATGGTGCAATAACTCTATATTCTCCATATTCAAATATCATCTTCCTTGTCTTCAAATTGATAATAGTCTGGTTATCAAAAACCCAATCCAACCCCAACAATGTTGGATATGGAGAATTATTATTTACTATATCAAGGACTTCAAAGTATTACATGGTGTGCAATCCATCTATATCTAGTGGTATCCCTTTCAGTCTTCCAATTGGCACCACTCTATGTTGATTTTCTAACTTTAACTGAATAGGTGAATACCCCAATTGAGGTTCTCCCATAGCTTCCCATGTTTTCTTTGGTAGAACATTGATTTCAGATCCTAAGTCTAGTATGATATCCCCCATATTGAAATCTCCTATATTTTCATTCAACCCGAATTCCCTTCTTTTTATTCTCTTCTTACAAATCTGATTCACTCTTTTCACCCCTTATTCTCTAGAATTGCACTTTTCTAACAAACTATGTAGTACTTGTAAATAGTTTTTATCATTCTACAATTTTAGACATGACCCCAAAAAATTTCTTAAGTTACTTGCTTTCTCTGAAGGTTTCTCTTTGTTGGTCTGATCAAATAATGGAGGCATGTTATACACTGATATCTCATCTTCTATTTTTTTACCTGAAGTAGATGAAATATTTTCTTTTTGAATCTCCTGTCGAGCCTCTTTGAATATCTCTTTCTCTTTACATGCATCAAAATTCTTTTTAGGCACGGTATTCTTCCTGACCCATTGGTACTAATCCTAGTCCTTCTTTGTTTCATCTTCTCCTATCTTGGATCCACCTATAATAACTATGTTAATATTATTTCCATCCTCTTCTCTGTTTTCCACAACAATCCATTATACATTCTAATTTTTCTCGTTCCTTTTGTCTTGTATATTCACCAAGTGTCAAATATTCCTCTATTTCATGTTCCACTGCACGCCAATACATACATGTCATTGGTGGCTATGGACAATACCTTTCATAGTGCCCTGGTGTCTTATAGTTATGAAAAACTACTAGTCCTCGACCTCCTCCTCTGAAGCCTCCTTTGTTTCCTTGATTATCTCCACGTGGTGTATTATATTGAGGTCCCTAATTGTACTACGACTATGCATTATTGTATTGTGGTGGCACCACACACTGTTGCGGTGGTGCTCCAAATTGTTGCACATTATTATACTATGGGTGTGCATGAAACTATTGTGCGATATTATACTGTGGTTGTTGCGCATTGTTATACTTCAGATACTGTGTAGTTTTTCTTGTTCTATGTTCATCCTACACCCTGTATGTATCTACAATCCTTTCTTTCATCATCTCCAAGGTTCTACATTCCTTGTCTTCATGTCCAACTAACTTACAAAAATTACAAAATTTACTCTTTGGTACTATCTGATACTTCTACATCAGGGGTTAATAATAGGGATCATGCCCATGTGTCTTACAAATCTCACACCATCCTCCTCCTCAGATAAAGGGTTTGGAATACCTACTCCAATATATTGCAAAAATAATGTGCACTCATTCTTATCATGGCCTTTTGTCCTGCACATTGTACACCAAATGCCATCCCTTTTCTCCTTACCTTTATTAAGATTCAAAGGAAATGTTAAGTACTTCAAGTATTTCCTCAACTCTTCCATAGTTGGATCTGTCTTCTTATATTGATTTTATTCTAACTATAAGGCTTCTTGCAGAGCCTCATCCTGGCTCAAAAATTTTTGTTGTCTCAAAGGATACTTCAAGTGTGGAAGCATATAATTAACAAACAAATGTTTATGTTTCATATCAGTAATAGGGTAATTTAACTTACCTTTTAGTCTTTTGAACTTCTCATCCACCTTCGAGACTAATTCTCCTAGTTTCTGCTTAATTTCTATCATTTCATTCATAAAATGGTCCTTTGAGCTTGGTTTCTAAAATTCATTTATTAACTGCCCCTTTATCTCTTCTACAATTGTAGGCACTCCCGTTGGATTATTTGTTGTGAGACCCATGTACCATTCTAATGTGTGGTCTCTGAATGTGATTTCCAAGTACACAACCTTTGTGTCTTCATATGTAATCTTCTTTTTCTGCCCATATCTTCTGACATATAAAAAAATGTTTTTCTAGGTCATCTGATTCATCCCCTAGTAACTCTGGTAACCTAATAGTTGGATCATGTCTTGCCATTGTGAAGTTTTGTTGTACTAACACCTTTGCGCAGTGTAGATACCTGACTACTACTTGATTAAATTACACTTCTGATTGAGTTTTGACTGGACCCATGTCATGTAAAAATCCTTCTACCAGTAATCACTTGATGGTTAACTGGTCTTTGTCCTTCAAATGTCTTAGTCGCACATGGGGTTGTGGGTTCCACACTAATTCGGATCTGAAATGGAGAGCCTTATTATGCGTCAGAACCATGAACTCTAGTTTTCATCTCATATGTGGTAGGAAATATATCCTCAATATGCCCCATGGCATGGATATCCTCTACCTATTCCTCATCGTTTTCCAATACCTCTCTCTTGGATACTTCCCTCTTATTTCTATTCATATTATACTGGTAGTTTCATTCGCTGCACATCACACCTACTTTCATTATGATCTCCATGATTTGTTCATCATCCATCATGATGGGGTCCATTGCTTCCTTCTTTGGGCTACTCTCTATAGCCTTCTCCATATTTCAAATCTTCCTTAGTTCTTCCCCCAACTCTCCCATGTGCGTAAAGTGATCTAGTTGTCTAATTCCATGGTCATCACACTTTTATCTTGTAATAATATCTTTATCGACGTGTAAAGTGACCTGATATAAGTACCTCTGGGTCCCTTCAAGAAATCTTTCTCTCCAGTAGTATATGAATTCTCTATGTCTACTACAAATTCAGTAATAAACCCTGCAGTAATACTATCTAAACAAAAATCTACTCCAGGCATGAATTTATTATTAACCCTTTCCAATCGCGTAATATTCTCAACAGTCCACTCTACTGGCCTAATTCAACTAGTTGGATGGATATTATTCAACCTCAATAACCACTCTTTTAATAACTCTAGAAAGTAACAAAAATATGCTTCATTCAAATTAGTAAACACATACCTCAACAGGTACTGGCACGATGTATACCTGAAACCCTTATTATCTTTCTGTGTGAACTCTAGTTGCTTTGTCTCCAACCATATTTTAATATCTTTCTTTATAGGATTCCATGGCCTGAACATCCCTTTATACCACTGTATTTCCTTTATCAAACCCATTCCATGCTATCCTTCTGAGTTCCATATAGAAACAAAAACATTTATTGGATGTATGGGCTGACTTGGGTTGTACCTTATTTCTCCAAAAAAAACCCTTTCACCATCGACCCTTCTGGTAAAATAGAAGGTTGCACCATGCATAGAGTGCACAATGTAGTCTCACCCGAGATGATTTATGGTTGATTGCAGGATGCATATGTCTACAATCATGGAAGGTATTGGGGATATTGTTCTTACTTCTCTTCTATTTTAACATATATTGTACCATAACATTCATCATATCTCCTACTTTATCAATTCAATGACATACATTCTTCATAATTATACTAGTTTGCATTGTAAATAAACCCATTCATTCATCTAACCATTTATTCGTAATTGAATAAACAACAAAAAACATTAAAAGACATTGCAACATGGGATTTTAGAATGGTTCACCCCCCCTTGGGCTACACCCACAAATATCTTATGCTTTATTCATTCTTCTTCAAAATAACACTACACACATTACATCAGGGTTTTAATATTGGTGAGGCTAACCAGCGTCGCACCAAGGTCCACAACTGGCGACCTAACCCTCAGTTATGCGTCATGATCCCCCAACACCGTACAAATTGAGATATACAATTGTTGGCACACAGGGGTAGACCCAGGGTTCAATGCTTCAACAATGCACCAACAAAAACCTAACTACTCGCCCTTTCAGGAACAACTGTGAAGCAGATGAAGTCTCACCCAAGGTAGAGGCAGGGGTGGTTGCGGGACTCAAATGTATGCAACCTTGCTAGGACACAGATCTATGATTATACCACTTAACAAATCACTTAGAAGTTAACATTCATTGGTAATTAACCCTTATTCACATCGCATATCCAAACCCTAATTACATAACAACACAGTATTCTACTAGATCCAACACATCTAAGCACTTAGAATAAGAAAACATATTAGATCTAGCATTTACTCATATCACTAATCACTAAGCTATTATATCAGATGATTCTAACATACATAAAGATAACAACACTAAGCATAAATCACATCAAGTGCACAAAGAAACCATAACACAAGATATACATGGTTCACCCCAGTGTGGGGCTATGCCCACCAACTATTATCTTCTGCCAATATTCTACAAGCACAGAGCCACCAGAAACCACTCTATATAGGACAGGAGATCTTCATGCACCTCATTAGATCCTCCTTCCCCGAGCTAGGTTTAAGCACAAAGCCTTATTACAATCACTTGCATTTATCTATGCAAGTTCTTAACACATAGCATGCACGAATCATCCACAACTATTCTCACTTAGCACATTCACCTCATTACATACATAGGTCTCACACTTAGCACACTGGCCTCATTACCCTTAGCACAACCTACTTACATCACCTAGATTTCAATTTATACATTACAAAATGGGACTAAACATGGGTAAACCCATGGGCCAATATCCCATACCCGTTACATAAATCCTAATCTCAAAAACTACCCTAAAAAGGGGTCGAGATCCCGCAATCTCTACCTCGACTTGCACTCTTTCTTCGACCATCCTGTCTGATCCAGGGGATCAAATTTTGCTCAAAATTCAAAGTTCTCGTAATCACTTCAAATCGAATGGGAGCGTAGGCCTCGTCGTCACGAACCCAATGCAACTTGCTTGGGTTCAAATGGACATCCGATGAGAGAGATATCACGTTCTGTTCAAAATGACAAATAGGCAAAAAAAAAAATGTGTTGACTGTACAGTTCGTATAGTCCATATGGATGTTGATGTGGTAGACTGTACGACATGTGGAAGATCCATATGACACATGGTAGGTGTTGGTTGGCAGTCGTGTGGACAAGTTGGCTTATGAAAAATGACAATGGTGGCGAATGGAATGCTGACACGTGACCCAATCAATGGCTGCCACGTGTCACCCTAGCGTTGGTTTAAAATTTATGTTGTTGGCAGGATTCGACCCCGTGACCTCTGGGTAGGGGTAAAGCCTTGGGAAGGGCCACCCAACCGGCGCGCCACCCACATGGTTCTTAACATTAAACCTTTTAAGAATTGTTTAAATTTGAATAGTTTTGAAATGGGTGCGGT
>JZKD02S1928167.1:8546-26640 GCA_000966675.3 Picea glauca | reverse complement strand
AACCACTGCAATACTTACAATCACAAACAAAGCTACAACAAGCAAGGCACTTCAGATGGATAGGTTTTCTACAACAATTCCACTTGGTCATAAGGTATAAGAAGGGCATTTATAATAAATTTTCTGATATGCTTTCAAGGCCTATTATTAGTGCTTCAGTTATTCTTAAGCATAGTCCTATCATGCATGAGAGTTATGTTGAGCAATATGCTTTAGATGTTGATTTTAAAAAGGTATATGAGACTTTCTGTCATTCTAACCATGTTGAGGAATTGGATGACCATGTGCATGATAATATTTTGTATCATCTTGGCAAGCTATGTATTCCACAGGGTGAAAGAATCAACATAATAAGAGAAGCACATTCTTCTCTTATTGCTGGTCACTTTCGTGTAGGCAAGAAGGTGGCTAATTTGCAAAGGTACTTCTATTGGCCTAAAATGAATGAAAGTGTTTCAAGATATGTTCGAGGATGTTCGTTATGTGCCACAAGAAAATCTAGCAATTGAAAGTTGGGTTTGTATACTCCACTTCCGGTTCCTTCTCGTCCTTGGGAAAGTATTTCTATGGACTTTGTAGGAGGTCTACCTATGTCTAAAAGAAATCATAATTATCTTTATGCTGTGGTTGATCGATTTAGCAAAATGTGTATTTTGATGCCTTGTAAGAAGCAGGTTACAGCTGAGCAAACGACACAAATGTTCTTTCAAAATGTTTGGGTACATTTTGGATTGCCTAAATCCATTATTTATGATCGAGATTCTCGAGTTATTGGAAGTTTTTGGTTGAGTTTATGGGAACTCATGGACACCAAACTGGAAAAGAGCACAACTTTTCATCTGCAAACCGATGGTCAGACAGAAGTGGTAAATAGAACAGTGGTGCATCTTCTTCATGGTTATTGCAGCAAGCATCCTAAACTTTGGGATGAGCATTTACACTACATTCCACATGCTTACAATCGAGCTAAGAACTCGTCAACTCAAACATCGCCATTTGAAGCATGTTTTGGCTATTTGCCCAAATCTCCTTTAGACTTTATCTTTGGGAAGGATATTTCTATGGATGGTCAATATGACATTGATAGGGTAGAAAAGTTCATTGAACAAATTCAATCAATAAATCAAATGGTGCAAGAGAAGTTGGAAAAGAGTCAAGCCAATTACAAGACAAGACATGACAAGCATCATGTTGATCACAGTTTACAAGTTGGAGATGAAGTTTGGATTTACATTAGTAAGGCGAGGCTTAAAGGAGAAGGTAAAAAACTAAAACCAATTCGGTATGGTCCTTTCAAGATTCTTGACAAGATTGGTAACAATGCCTTCCATTTAGATTTGCCTCCTTATATGAAAATGTATGCAGTTGTTAATGTTGAGAATTTGAAATTGTATGAGACTCTTTGATTGATGATCAAGGAGAACATGTTCAGATTCCTTCTATAGATGATTTCTCCCTAGAATATCTTACAATACTGCATGAAGACACAATTCTTGACAAGAGAATGAGAACTTCAAAACGAGGAAATGTGCAATATCTTCAAATTGGTCTTAAAGGCACAAATCCAAGCAAAGCCAAGTGGATTGAGGTTGGAAATGTGAGGGAACTATACCCTCATCTTCAGATAGACCGAAAATAGTCTTTTGGAGGTCCAAAAGCTTTCCAATGGGGAGGTGTGATCCAGGGGATCAAATTTTGCTCAAAATTCAAAGTTCTTGAAATTACTTAAAATCAAATGGGAGCGTAGGCCTCATCATCAAGAATCCAATGCAATTTGTTTGGGTTAAAATGGACGTCGGATGAGAGAGATATCGCGTTCTATTCAAAACGACAAATGGACAAAAACAAATGTGCTGACTGTACAGTCTGTACAGTCTGTATAGATGCTGACGTGGTAGACCATATGACACGTGGTAGAGACATACAACATATGGCAGAGTCGTATGACATGTGGCAGGTGTTGGTTGGCAGTTGTGTGGACAAGTTGGCATATGACACGTGGCAATGGTGGCGAATGGAATGCTGACACGTGGCCCAATCAATGGCTGCCATGTGTCACCCTGGAGTTGGTTTAAAATTTATTTTGTTGGCAGGATTCGACCCTGTGAACTCCACGCAGGGGTAAATCCTTGTGAAGGGCCACTCAATCGGCGCGCCACTCACATGGTTTTTAACATTAAACCTTTTAAAAATTATTTAAATTTGAATAGTTTTGAAATGGGCATGGTCTGGGTTGGGGCTTATCCCCAGCCCCCGGTCATATGTGTATGTGTATAAAACCACTGGCTCACGCCTCCAACCATTTACCATATGTTGAAACATAGCCCCTTTTCGTATGAGCGCGTGGTCATATGGTGCTTCACATGCCCATGGTCCTAGGCGGTTAGGGGCTAGGTGCGTAACTATCCTACAGTTCACACCATTTGTACGGTTGCGCCTGGTGCTGAGTTTTAACACATAAATGCACATGGGGGCTAGGTTGAGGAAGCAAGGGTGCATTTTGGCGATCCAGAGACAGCAAGTTTGAAGGAGGAACTTCCAGGAAGCCTATCTTCTTCAATTTTTGGCCAAACGAGGTGCCGAAAAAGCCTAGTTAGGGGTTTTTGGACGTTCTGAAGCCATTGGATCCATCTATTTGGAATTTTGAGCATTTTAAAGAACATATTTGATCATTTTGATAAAATAATACAAAATATCCATTGGAAGCTTGACCAGGAGATGTAGCCCAAGAGAGGGGTGAACTCCTTTATCGTTTGTTGTGTTATGTGTTTTTTGTTCACTATTATTTGTTGTTTTTTATATCCATCTTGAATATGTTATTTATATAAAAGTTGTGTTTTTAAAATTGATCCATTTGCATAAGAACACATGAATTAAAACTTGCAAATATTTTCAAGAATACAAGTCTTCATCATTTTTAGATCATTGTCGAAGTCCCAAAAGAGGTCAAAAATGACCAAGGATCTCCAAAAATTGGTCAAGGGCCAAGAGGCCCCCAACACTCACCTATGACTCATCTCGAGTCACTCTGGTCTAGGTAAATATTCCTCAAAAGCCTCGATCTTGGCTCGAGCTGCTTCAACTTGTTGTTGCGCTAAGGCCTCCTGCTCGATGAACTCTTGAATAACTCCCTTGTTCACAGGTCCTTCTAAGCGTTGTTCTATCAAAGTGACTACTTGTTCTAGATATTCTCCTCGACCTTCAATCTCCTCAAAAGGTAGGAAAGTTGCATCTTGCACTGGATGGATATTCTGAGTCACTTCCATGAATTTGCTTTGTATGGTATGAACTTGTTGCTGAGTCATGCACTATTCTTGGGATAATTTCATCCCTTGAACTGCTGATAGGAGTTTCAACTGTAATTGTACTGCTACTTCTTGATGCTTTGCTTCCTTGAGTTGTGACTGAATTGTTTTCAGTTTAGGGTCCTTGGTAATGTGATCAAAAGTATACGCACTTCGAATGCTTAGTTGTTTACATTCCACGGCTAATGCTTTGATCCTTTCAACTGTGCTCCAGGGAGTTTCTTTTCTCTGGTCTCACACTTCCTATAGAGTGCTTGGCACTATTTGTATCTCTAGTTTTGAGATTCTCTGTTGAAGCTGCTGAGTGGCTTCTGCAATCTTCACCACTTGATTCACTACTGATTCTTATTCTATCTACTCCAAGCCTGTCATAGAGCAAAGTTATCTGTTGACTTATTATTTAACTATGATATGCTCCATGAGCAATTGTTCTTTCTCCTATTGGCTTTGCGCTTTATTTTCTTCGAACTTGGTTTGGAGGTCGTCCTTCTCCTACTGCGCAACTCAACATTTCTCTATGATTTCATCTTGTGCTTGCTTCAGAGCCATTGTGGCATGTTCTTTTTCTTCCTTCATGCGATGAAGGGAAGATTCAGTTGCATCAACTATTCTATGGATTTGGGCAAGCTTATCTCCCAAATCTGGTTCTTCTGGTGGCGTGGGCACAGTGGACACTGCATGGCCGAAGTGAAGAGATTCATGTACACCTCTTAGCTCTACTTCAATCCTTCCATACATGGTTTCATGTTTGGCTTCATTTCTCTACAAAACATATTCTGAGGCATCTGATACAGCTCTGATAATGAAGTCGAAGTCATTGAACATGAGCACAATATGCAACTTCGACTTACTGTATTTGGACTTCTTCCGCGATGTAGGTTTCATGGGGGAAACCTTTATTTTCTTGGATGTATCTATCTCTTCAAGGGGGTTACTAGGCAGTGTTACTTCGCCTTGTCTTATTTCCCTTCTTTCTCTTCTTTGTCCACTTCGTCCTCTCTTCCTCCACTAGGTGAATCTGATGCAATCTCTTCTGATGTGATGTGTATTTCTTGTACATCATCCTTCTTTTTCTTCCTGCTACTACTGGGTGCATCATACTCTTCGCGAGTAACCACCAGACTTCTAATGAGGTTGGGGTCATATAGTTCTGCCTTGTTGACTGGTATAAGGAACTTTGTGGGCCATTCCTTAGTGATTTCTTGTAGGTCCTCCTCTATGAGCTTATAGTAGGACTAAAGCTCTTCTTTACTTTCATCTGCGCATGAAGTAATATAAATAAAATGTTGATCTGCATGAAAAATCATAAAGGCCTGAACCTGTCTAAGGTGTTCATCGTCATATGAAAGAAAGACTCAACAACCCTCTTTAGATATAGGTAGTAGGTATGGAATACTACATTCAACTGCCATTGTTTCCCCATATTGCTCAAATACCAAAGCGTGGTGAACTTCATAGCTAGTGGCATGAATGACTCAATGTCAGGGAAGGTCACACCTTTCGGCATCTCCCAAGTAGTGAATGTGATGAGGATCAGTTTCCAGCTAAAATGGAACTCATAGCCCTAATCCTGAGCTTCACAACAGTCCAAATCTAACTGATTGACTAGGTAACTGGCCCAGTTCATATGTAGTCCTTCCATGCATTTTCCTGCGGGGTCAATGACAAACCCTGTGAACTACATGGGTTTGTTCTTTCTTACTATATTACCAACAATCATCTGTAAAAAAAGGTGCACTGCTCCATTATGAATGGAGGCTACCTTGTAGCCTTGCATCCCTTTATCTACATGGTCGTAGGTGTCTTTGATCTTTTGTGCCACGACGCGGTCTGCAGCCTTCCTTGGATAAAATTATTGTGGGTCTGGTCCCTGCATGCTCAATCTGGTGATCCTATGGATCAACACCAGATCGACGGTGATGCGTATGTCTAACCATAGATACCCTCCATGGAAGCATGACAACAGGATCTTTATGCACACATTAACCTTCTGGTGCCTTCCAAAATGTGGTATCTTCATCACGTTCAAGATAATGGACCTCGCGATGTCCATAGTCCATGACTAGGGGATGATATTCTAATTCTTTCCCTTGGTATTGGTCAAATATCTGTGAGGTGAGAGCATGCCAAAGATCTTGCAGTCTCCTAAGTTATAGTCACTGATATTCAAGGTTGGAATCCTCTCCAACTGCGGTCTAACTTCTTATATTCCCTTCGAAAGGTACGTAGTGATGACTGTGTAATCGAAGTCCCTCGGGACATTGTCACAACTCACCACACCAGCCAGGGGTAGAATGTAGTCAGGTAGGATGGATGGAATTAGCTTCGCATTCACCAAGTCATCACAATGCTTGGTTCTTTTCTTGATTGCAGCTCGTCGTGGTCCAGATCCATGAGAATTTGACGGAGAGGCTTTCACTCCTTGCGTTGATGAGGCTTGGATGCCTGCATACATCACCTTCTTGGCCATGAGGTCTATTAGAATATCTTCAACAACCTTATCTTGCTATGCAACTTGGCATTTCTCTATGATTTCCTCTTTTGCTTTCTTTAGGGCCACTATGGCCTATTCTTTTTCTTCCTGCATGCGATGAAGGCGATCTTTGGTCATGTCAGCTATTCTGCGGAGTTGGGAAGGCTCATATCACAACTTTGGTTCTTCTGGTGGCATGGGTGCATTGGGCACTACACGACTAGAGTGAAGGGATTTCTGTAATCCTCTCAGCTCTATCTCAATTATATCATACATGGCTTCATTTCTCTGCAAAATATCTTCTGAGGAATCTGATACAGCTGCGATAATGAAGTTGAAGTCATCGAATGTGAGTATAGTTAGCATCTTCAACTTTCCTTCTTTGGACTTCTTCCTTGATGTAGGTTTCATGGGGGAAACCTTTATTTTATTGGGTTTCTCTTACTCTTCAAGGGAGTTCATAGGCGGTGTTACTTCTCCTTTCTTATGTTTGTCTTCTTCCCCTTCTTTCTCTTCTTTTTCCACTTCTTCATCTCCTCCTCTGCTAGGTGAATCTAATGCAATCTCTTTTGATGTGTTGTGTATTTCCTGTACATATTTCTTCTTTTTCTTCCTGCTACTATTGGGTGCATCATACTCTTGGCGAGTAACCACCAGACTTCCAATGAGGTTGGAGTGGGACAATTCTTCTTGGTTGACTAGTATAAGGAACTCTACGGGCCATTCCTTAGTGATTTCTTCTAGATCCTCCTCTATGAGCTTATAGTAGGACTAAATATCTTCTTTACTTTCATTTACGTGTGTAGTAATATAAATAAAGTGCTACGCAGAAATTCATAAGGGGCCTGAACCTATACAGGGTGTTCGATGTCATACAAGGGAAAGACTCAATATCCCTCTTCAGTTGTTGGTAGTAGGTATGGAATACTGCATTCAACTATCATTGTTTCACCATATCGCTTGAATATAAGAGCATGGTGAAATTCACAGCTGGTGGCTCAAACGACTCAATGTCAGGGAAGGTCACACCTTCCAGCATATTCTGGCAACATAACCATTTGTTGGCACACAGGGTCAGACCCAAGGTTAAATGCTTCAACAACGCACCAACAAAAACCTAACTACTGACACATTCAACAACAGCTGGGAATCACATGAAGTCTCACTTGAGGTAGAGGCAGGGGTGGTTGCAGGACTCAAATGATTGCAACCTTGCTGGGACATAGATTTGTGATTATACCACTTAAAAAAGAACTTAGCAGTTAACACTCATTAGTAATTAACCCTTATTCACATCGTAGATCCAAACCCTAATTAAAGAACAACACAGTATTCTACCAGATCCAACACATATAAGCACTTAGCATAAGAAAACAGATCAGATCTAGCATTTACTCATATCACTAAGCACTAAGCTATTATATCAAATGCTTCTAACATACATAAATATAACAACACTAAGCATAAATCACATCAAGTGCACAAAGAAACCATAACACATGATATACGTGGTTCACCCTAGCGTGGGGCTATGTCCACCAACTCTTCTCTTCTTTATTATCTTCTGTCAATATTCTACAAGCACAAAGCCACCAAAACCCACTTCGCATAGGATAGGAGATCTGCGTGCACCTCGCCAGATCCTCCTTCCCCGAGCTAGGTTTAAGCACAAATCCTTCTTTCAATCAATTTCAGTTAGCTATGCGATTTATTAACACATAGCATGCACGAAGCATCCACAACTATTCACACTTATAAAATTCACATCATTACACACATAGGTCTCACACTTAGCACACTAGCCTCATTAAACTTAGCACCACCTACTTACATCGCCTATCTTTCTATTTATACATTACAAAATGTGCCTAAACATGGGTAAACCCATGGGTTGATATCCCATACACGTTACATAAAACCTAATCCCAATAACTACCCTAAAAAGGGGCTCTGACTTTGACTTGAGCTCTGCCTTTGACTATCCTGTCGAAGTCCCAAAAGAGGTCAAACATTACCAAGGATCTCCAAAAATTGGTCAAGGGACAACAACAACTCTTACCCAAAACCTATTATTGTGACTAAGACTCAAAAAGGTTCTCCAAAATAGGATCTTTTCATATTAGTTCTAAGATACCTCCTATCTAACTCTTACATCCTTTATTGATAGTACAAAACATGGGTTAAAACACTTACATTGAAAAAACACCTAACTCTAAGTGGACTCCACTTGTCCACTTTCTAATTTCATTTCGTTTGGTTGGTCTTCAATTCAACCATTCCTTGCATTGATCTTCCTTCTTTCCTAAAGAGATGCTTCCTTTTCCTTTTTTTGTGTTGGTCTTCCTTCTTTTATAGCACACACTACTTCCTTTTGTCCATTCTTCCTTTCTTACTGTGCTTCACTCTCAAAATTTTCTTCTCCAGCAAGCTCCAACCTGAAGGAAGATCCAACTCCATGATTCTCTGGAACCAAATGAAAGGAAGATAGAACCCCCTTTCCTTGCCCCATCCTGTCTCCCTAAAATAGAGGTGTCAAATGATGAAACTAATACCACACTTTCCCTATACGATATACCACTATAAACCTGTGTCAATATATGCCAACAACCTGTAACCAACATGTACCAATATCATGTAATCAATGATGTACTAGAATTCCACCTTTAAAAAACAATTACTATAGGTACGTGACCTGTGTATGTTTCATATCATATATGTACGCTACCTATATTTGCTACAGTCTGCGCATGTATGCGGCTTGTCTATAATGTAGTGTGTGTACACCTTCAGAAAGCTAAAGTTTTTACCTTTCTAAACCTCAAACTCTTTGTTTCCTCTGTCACATCAACCTGTAACCTTTCACTGTGTCCAATCTATATTTTTTCCTTATACATACATCATCATACATATCCCTTAACCAAGTGCATCTATGTCTCTCTAATGATGTTCCATTCATGTGTATACAATCATGATCAAGTGTAATAACCCTGACATAGACTAGATATCAAACCCTCACTGATATGAATCTTCACACTAAACAAACAACTTCACAACCACTTCAAAACCACTTCACAACCAAAATCCATCAACCATGTACCACAAAACAAGATATGCCTCAACATTCAAACCAACAAGGTGTACCAATGATAACTACCAGACATACCATCATTGTATTTCTATAGATCTACCTCATAAAATAAGTGCCATACAACCAACATCATCTCTAGGATAAATCCTCAAACTCCCATAACCTATCTCATATAGACAACAATATCCAGCTACACATAGGAATATGACATACCTTTTGAACTTGTATATAGATCTGCTATACCTGATCATTATAGACCTTCGTGGGAACTTGCTTTCAAACTATGAGAACCTGACACCCTCAACAACTCAAGATTTCATGGATTTTCCAACTATATGCTCCCTTTTATACTACTATCCCACATACGTATGCAACCTCTTCCACTGCAACTCGTGTACGCCTAAAAAACTAGGGTTTTTTTAGTAATTTTGCAACTCCAAAACTTTCACTGTAAACCCTTCTTGCTACCTCAAACTTGCATAACTTCAGATGTATCAATGAGTACCTACAATAAACCGTACACAATAATAGATATTCAATGTGCTCAATAGGTGCTCCCTTTGCGTTAATAAATACATCATGGTTCTGTCGATGAAGGAGTACATTGAGGAGTGGCTCAAAAGAGAGTTAACAAAAATAGTTAATCCATAATAACTACCAAGAAGTGGTTATACAAGAAAGGTTTGACGACCCAGATATATATATGAATACCCTAATGAAAAAAGGAGATCATTACAGAGAGATACATGCATCCATCCATTATTCTTCTACTATTTTTGTTACCACTATTATTTTATTTGGTCCACAGGAGCCCCATCATAGTCCATTTGGATGAATAAATTTCCTTTAATCATTAAATATCACAAATATTGTGTTTCTTGATAGGAAAGCACTTTATTCAAACTTGAACATCAATTTGTAATATGTTTTACTATAGTAGAGAGTTATTCAAGGAGTTCAAAACATTTGCAGTTTCAATATTTATATATGCATGGTATCTCATGTATGTTTCCCCTATGCATATTGTGATTTTAAATGAATGAAATCATTTAAATCTCTCTAAATTTATTGGCCATCAATATTATTTTATATCTATGAGTCTTGCTTAGAATATTTTTCTCATTACTTGAATGAATGGATGTGATGGAATGGATGTAGCTATTATGTTTATGTGAGGCTATTATTTTTATACTATAATTTATTTTCTAACTATTTAGTTACTTTATCACCTATTCCACTCACATGTGTAGATCATATGAATTCTAAATCCTATTGTTTGAAAATTTATATTGAAAGTCTAAGTGAGAAAGAGGAGTAACACCTATATAAAAACATAGAAGGAATATTGATAATTCTTTAAAAGAATACCATAGGAGGTTGAATATTGTCCCTAATTGGAAAAGAGATCAACATGTCCATAGTATAAATGAAGAGAAAAAAAAATCATTTTCCTGATTGAAACTAGAGGGCCATGCACTAACCTGGTGGAAAATCCACATGGAGACACTTAGGATAGACAATGATCCATCGATAACCAAGTAGGAGGAATTTAAAGTCATTATCAAGTTCCATATTTACCCTATTGGTTATGTGGAGGACCAGTGGATCCGTTGGCATGGCTTTAGGTAGAGGTAGGGGTAGAGTGTGAAATATTACACTACCAAGTTTTGGAATATAGAAATCATGTTGGGTATCTAGAGGGTCTACACAGTCATTTGTGAAAGCAAGTGATCCTCTTCAAACCAAGGATTGTTGATGAGGCATGTGTACAAGAACAATACCTAGAGAAAATACACCATAACAAAAGGTACCCAAGTGGTTCTAAATAGAAATACCACCAAGATGTTTCCAAGGAGGGGAATCTAAGTAGACTTCATAAGGAAGATAAGGAGATGACTAAACTCTTCCACATTAATGTATAGGTAAACAAGACCAAGGTGGACACTCTATTCAATTATGGTTCATGGGACAACCTCATCACTGATGATATAGTTAAAAATATTAGGATGAAGGTTCATGATCATGCAATCCTAAATCCATTAGGATGGGTGAATCATGATGCAAATATCAGAGTCACTAAATAGTGTTAGATCAAGTTTTCTATTAGTGTATATTTTATTGATGAAGTGGAGTTAGATGTATCACCCCTTGACATGTGTATTCTAGTGTTTAGAATCCCCTACATGTATATGAGTGGTGCGATATTCATGTGAAAAGAAAACCAATACCATGTTATCAAATATGGAAATTATTACATAATCAATGCAGATAAAGGTAAATTGAAGATATCACTAGTAAATTCCAACAAAGACAAAAAGTTGATTAGTTTTAGTAAGAAGTATGCATTGGTTTTATTAAGAGAGAAATATTATCCAAGAGAGGAATAAAAAAGAATAAAGCCATCCTTGAAGGCACTAATCTAGGTGGATATTGGTGGCCATGGTGGATATCAGTGGCCACCCACCTATTCCAACTGGCTCATCTTGGCAATTTTTCAGTTTAGCAGTTTTTTTCCTACTTTTCAGGTCCTGAACTTTCGGGGTTGTTTTGAGGCCTTAAACAATGTTTCCAGGACTCACCACAGTCAAACTATAGACATCATCATATTTTTATGGCCTAATGTTTATTCCTTCAATATACCTTTTCAACTATATATCGTGCACCTAAAGCGAAGATCATATGAAAAAGTTACGACCCTGGGAAGTTGATGTACCAACTTACCCGAATGGGGACCACATGACTTTTGGTGCTTTATATCCTAGGGTTAGTTTTTTATATGTATATGGTTTTGGCATTCATGTTTATTGTTAAAGAGAATTCTAGAGTCTCATTATACTCATCTTCTTGTGAATGAGCATAGTCACCACATCTCTTCTCAGAGATAAGATGCCACCATTCTAGCAAGCTTGTTTCCAGTCTGCATTTTACAGTTTCATCATATTTATTTATTGAATAGAATCCAATTTTATTGTATCTTTGTTATTTTTCATCGTGTCTCTGTGTTAATAATAATATTAATATGTATTCATTTCATTCTACTCATTAAATTTGGATCAGGGACATACCAAAGAGAATAAAAAATAGTTGGAGGATTTTTTTCGGGCATACAAAGGGGTTTTCTAGGATATTAAAGGGTTTATTCCTAAGAGGGAAGTGGAGCATGAGATAGAGTTGTTTAATTACTCCCCATTACCAAATATTGGGTTGTATAGATAATCTATTTGAGAAGTATAAGAAGTGGAAAAATAGTTGTAGCACTTATTGGAGCAAGGACTAAATTGACTAAGAACCTCACTTTCAGGTTCAACTATCATCATAGTACCCAAGAAGTATGGAACATGGAAAATGTGTATCAACTACAAATATTTGAACAAAATCACACTCAAGAATTGATACCTTGTTCCTATGATCAATGATTTGTTAGATCAGTTACAACACACCAAGTACTTCACCATGTTGGATCTCAAATTGGGATATGGTTGGGTATGCATTAAATAATAAGACTCTTTGAAGACTTCTTTCAAGACAAGGAAATGTATTTTTGAATGGCTATTCATGCCTTTTGGTTTAATTAATGCCCTATCTACATTTATGGGATTGATGAATGATGTATTGTGACCCTATTTAGATTCATTTGTAATAATGTATTGGGATGACATATTGGTTTATATAATTACTTGGGAGGAGTGCATATCACATATAATTCAGGTGTTCAAGACACTTAAAAAGAATCATCTACTGGATAACCTTAAGAAATGGTTTTTTTCTCAACAATAATTAGTGTATTTAGGCTATGTGATTGGTGCAAGGGAAATTGATATAAATCCCATGAATATGAATGCCATAACAAAGTTTCTAGTTCGTACTAATGTCACTAAAGTTAGGATCTTAGCTCAGGTAGAAAAATACCTACAAAAATTCATAGCATCCCTTTTAGTCGTAGCTACACCTTTACATTCCATAACAATTAGTGGAACAATTTTATAGTGGGGAAAGAGTGAGAAAAAACATTTTTATGAGATGAAATGGATGATCAATCAATCACAAATTATCACATTTCCTTACTTCTAAAATCATTTCAAGGTGGAGAAATATGAAATTGGATATTCTATGGGAGCATCCTTGATGAAGGGAGTTAAGTCGATGTGTTATTATTCTAAGATGTTTTATGGGGAAGTCCTGACCTACCATACATATGATAAGGAACTCTATGCCCTATTTCAATATGTTAAGAAAAGGAAGCACTATCTAATGGTAAAGGAAACCATTATCCACACAGATCACCAACCATTGTAGTATTTGTAGGCCCAAAGTAAGCTTCAACAAACTAGACATTACAATTGGATGGGGTTTCTCTACAAGTTTCATATGGTCATCAAATATAATAAGGGAAGAACTAATGAGTTCATAAGCATGCTTTAAATATCACCTACAATTGATTACTGTTAAGTTTTTAATTTAGTTCCTAGATAAATTATTTCCTTGTGATTTCCTTGTTGAAAACTAAATTTGCAGCTCAAAGAATAAAATATACTAATTGAATAATTAATTGGAAATAAAAAAATCAGTGGAAACAACTAGAAACCAAATTGAACACATGCACGCCAAAATTCCTACCTTTCAAATCAACTTCTCATTAAAATAATATCAAATATTACAAGGCCTCCCAAAATGGGAAAAATCTTCCCACTAAGAAAATAGACAAAACTACATCCAACACCTTCAACCCAACACCTCTATCTCTACAACAAAGACCTATACATGTGACCTACAAAAATTGTATGCACCCGGTACAACCTAAATAATGAATTATATCCCCATGTACGTATTCAGTACAATCTAAACAATGCATATGTATGTGCATGTTTTTTATGTACAACGTGTATGTATTCACCCTCGACTATGAGTCTGATATGTATGTACGTGTCCTCGACTATCTATCTGAGGTGTATTTATACACCCTGATCTATCTATTTAGCATGTATTGTGCTAACCATGGATCTGTGTTTCCTGTACCTATAGCTTAGATATGCTGCTCAAATCTATCTTAGCTGCTATATCTCTTTGTTTCTTCCCACTTACTCTCTTCCCTTTAGGACTTTCACAAAAATTCCTTCTCTTTATCTCCTTGTGAGTCAATGACTCTCAACATTTACTTGTATTGCTTATGTGTGTCTTATGCTCTCACCTAAGCAATACAAGTAAATGTTGAGAGTCATTGATATCAATGGTTGAGATTAAGTCTAAGTCACTAACATAATTAAATTATTTATTAAACTTTTCCTATCTCAATAGTTAAAAAAATTCAATTTAATAATTCCTTTAATTAAATTGAATTTCCAAAGTTTTTGAAAGGTCCTATGGACAACTTCCATATGTATGACACTAGACCTGTGTAGAAGTACCTTTCCAAGATACAAACCACCCGGGTCTCCTGATAGAACTGGAATTAGATAATGAATCTTCCTCCACACTTGAGGTTGACTCCATGAACTAAAATATTATGAATTATACTCTCCCTTCAGATCCTATTGCTTCTCGTACTCTACCACTTGTGGTAACTCATGAGACTTCTTAGATTCCAAGTTATATTTGAACTTCACATCTCTAATCATGACTTTATTCCTCTACTCATGACTGTATTCTTCTTATATTCCAAGTTCTTTTTGAACTTAAAATATATAGCCATGTCTGTATTCCTCTATGTTTTCCCAGAAAAGTCATCAATAAGTGTCACATAATATAGTTTTACATACATTGATTCCATTAACATTTGTCTACTCACAACTGAATGTATAAAATCCAATATCCCATTTTAACTACTCTCATTTCTTGGAAAATCATCCTTAGAATTCTATCCAAGTGCACACCCTATGTGCATCCCCTACTTATCAACACCAAAATATAGGACAATAGTGACAATATCCCTGTAAATCGACAAATCCATGTAATGTAGGTGTCCCATACTCTTCTGCCATAACTCACATAGGTTTTCATTTTCATGTACCAATTCCTAAATATGATTTCCATGTAACCTATATATATTTCCCTCTCTAACCCGAATGCTCATTGTTCTATCAGGGATAGCTCTCTCTAGACGTATGAGTACTTTCCCTTTCTTGAACATGACAACAAAACACCTTGTTACACATAAAAAATACTCACTTTGATAGTGTCACAAGTGTCGTCATTACAAGTGTTGCAAGTGTCGCATTTTTCTCACAAGTGTCACAAGTGTCAAGGAAGCATACTGCCATGATGCCTATGTCGTGCCTATAACGACATGAGAAGGACACTTAAAACACCTCAAACATTTGATTTGGAAGAGGAGAAATGAGTCAGCAGGCTCATGAACCTTTTGCCATCTGAAAGCACTCAAAAAACTAAGCTTTTGAGGGAGAGCTCTCCCCTATACCTCTTCTGGGAGCGTTGGCGCTCCCCCTTACACTGTCTGGGAGCGTTATAAAGATCCTCTGGCCCTTTTTAGGTAACGCTGGTGTATTTAGGAGTGTTGGTGCCCCCCTTAAGACTACTAGGGAGCGTTATAGCGCTCTGATGGCACTTTTGAGGGAGCGCTACCTATTCTGGGAAGTAGTTAAGGTGTTGAGATGAATGGGGGAAGGATCCTTTCATTCTTGGAAGGAAGTTGGATTCGAATCCCTAGTCTAGCTCTGATCTTAGAGTAGATCCTCAACTGAAGGAGGAAAATCCTCAACTTCCCCAAGGATATCTCAAGTGGTTAAAGCTTCTCCAAGGCTATATAAGCAAGCTTTCTAATGGTGAAAGGGGACTGGGAAAGGGAGAATCACACCAAACTTATGATCTTATAAGTGGTGCTGGAACAAAGATATTTTGGAAGCAAGAGACCTATGATATCATAGGGATCAATCAGTGAAGCTATCATCATTCCTATCATGGATCTTTTGAGCAAGGGTTAGATAAAGGGGACTTGACGAAGCTATCACATTTGCATCTACGATTGTAAGTTACTGTCGTCATTGTTCTCATTAATATGACACACTTGGCCTGTTTCTTTCTAGTTTGTGTTTGATCTTACATGAAATTATATTTTATAGATAGATATATTTTCAAGATAATATCAATAGAGTAGGAAGTGGTTGTACTATCATTTGTCTACAAGGCTGATCGAGGAGCGAAAGATTGGAGCTCAGCTCGGAGCATGCGGGGACAAACGCTAGTAAAAGGTACTTCTATTCTCCTTCCTCCTTATGTATTAGTTTGTATATATCTGAAAGGAAGTTAGTGTCCATGTTAAGCATCTTACATATTAAGAGTTAAGAGTCTAGATCTCAAGAGGAGATCTACCTGTTCCCAGGGAGATTTTCCTTCAACAGAAACTGGGGCCTCCACTAGGGAATCGAATCAGAACTTTTTGGTTTTGATTTTTCCTCATAGGCCTTGTCTCACCCTTTGTGTTATTAGGCCTTGTTCACCCCTTTATATCTGATTTCATTTGTTGTTTAACTCTTCACTCCATCACACTCAGCTTGATTGCAAAAATTCCATTGAAATTTTGGGTTTTTTGGACTTTTTGTGAGTTTTTTGAGCCTGGCGCCCCCTTGCCCATGTTAGCAGAGTGCCAGAGCTCCCTTAAGATGCTATAAAGAGATTTATAATGCTCTGGTGGCTCTTATACCAAAGCGCCAACCCTTTTTTGCCCAAAATCTCCTCAAAAATTGCAATTTTTGAAGGTCCAAACCCTATTTTCTAACTGGTTGGGCTGCTTTGTGATTCAATGATTCTTCTTTTGACCTTTGACATTCTTCCTCTTGAGAGGTAAACACCTTATTGTCCATATTTTATGCCCTTCTTCATTATTTTTTAGTTTTTGTTGTTGAAAGCTTGAAATCGATCCCCTGGTTTCTTCTCTCCTATCCGACTGAGTGAGAACTCTAGTGAAGGAAATTTGAAGTCTGTAAATCTTCTCATTTGGTTCTTTGAGGTCATCTGATCCAATATCTTTCTCCTTCCTTTTGTTTTTTTGGTTTTCTTTCCCTTGTTTGATCGCAAAAAAAAGGGTGTGTTGTTTGTGTGAAATCTGCATATTCTTGTCCGAATCTCCTTGATCTGAAAGGGTAGTTGGCAGGACACGTTTTTCATTGAATTAATCATCCTTCGCATGAAAACGAAAAAAGTACATATTAATGATTAGTTTGCATATTAGTTTTCATTTCTGAAATGTTGTAGCATCATATTGGATTTGATTGAGAAAAAAATTGATTGAGGGCATTCCTTATCAAGTGTTTGATAGTGAAAATGAATCTTCCTCTTTCCCTTAAATAGGTATTCATTGAAAATAAATGATTGCTTATCATATTTCATGCATATTTTTGGGAATTGAGTCATCATTCCATCAGTTTCACTTTTGTACACCCTCCGAGTAAACAACAACCATTTAAATCAATGCTTAACTAAAATTTATCATACTTTTTACATCTTTGTTAGCAAACCTACATTAGTTTAAGGTATAGGGATTTGGAATAAGTTGAAAGGATAAATTTCCAAAGATATCAAAAAAACTTAGTATCTTGCGGTAGGGAGAGTCAAATCCAATTATCGTATTGGCTTGATGGGATCCCCCTCTCACACGGGGGTTACACTCGAGGTCACATTTGGGTGAGTTACGAAGATTATCCCTCCGTGGTTCAACTATTTGTAGTGGTTAGATCGTATATTGGGGGTCACTGGAAGGTATACCCACAATGTTGAGTGAAATCCTTTCGGGTTGATTTTGGACTTGTTATCCTACCCATACGTTTTGAATGGACTGTCGACTGTACCCACCCAGGGGATGACTACGAGTTGGTGACCTTAGTAGCCACAATCTTTAGGGTATCACGTAAGGTGACGGTGAAGGGAAGTCTTACTGTACCTGGAACAGATGTTGGTCAAACTCACTCGGGCTCCTTGGAGGGTAAATCCACAATTACTACGTGGAAGCTTGCACCAAGGCATAAGTCCGTTAAGCAGGTCACCAACGTAACTGATCCACCCGCTCTATCCCTGCCCCTTCCTATTTTGATCTCGCGATGTTGGATTTCATCACCAACTAGTGGTTTCATCATAGGAAGGTTTGTTTGATTGATTGCTTCTTAGATTCATAGTGTGTGTTGCTTGTTTTACTTAGTGGACCTTAGGTCGAGTCACTGTTAATGACATCGAATCTTGGGAGTACCAATGGAGGAACCCCTTCTCCTGGGGAACCTT
>JZKD02S1928156.1:41025-70962 GCA_000966675.3 Picea glauca | reverse complement strand
ACTTCCTGGAACTCAGGAAGACTCAAGGTATTATCTATCCCTGTCATGTTGTTCTCTATAGAACCTCCCCTTGGTGATGTTGGTTGACTCTGACTCATCATGCTACCTGTTAGTAAATAAACTTTTCAAGGTCTTGTGAGTTGTGGTTTCTACCCAGGTCTATAATTTTGTCTATCTCTCCTCCTTTTGTAGACCTGATCGTAGGTTTTTCCTCTCGTCTTGTAGTTTTCCTTCTATTATCCTTCATCTGTTTGATAGACTTGTTTTTCCTTAGCAACTTGCCTAATAAGTATTGGATCTAAACCTTTATGTTTTCCTAAAGACGATCTCTTTTCTCTTTACCTCTATCGTTGAGCCTTTGTTTTCCCGAGCCCTCAATCAGTCATCCATGTGATTTCTCATAGGTCACATTCATGAGCACCAAGAGCAATACTTGAAGAAGTTTGATGTGGACGCAAATCAAGCGAGTGAGGAAGATCATTTTTCAAAAGTAGAGATCCCTCAAGAAGATCATATCGATGGCCATTGAGTGATCGATACCATACAGTTGCACGAAGTATAGTGGACAAAGGTCCAAAATCGCGAGGCCCATCTTAGCCATTGATACTGGGAAGGACGCATGGCGTAGGATCAGCATTTCACTGACTCGCAGGATGGAGCAGTCAAAGGGAAGATTCATGCGAACTCGCGAAACGCGAAGTCATGAAATGATCTGGGCCATCCATTTCAGCAGTACATGTGGCGCTAGATCCGAAGCGCAAAAAAAAATCATTTCAAGAAGGTCGAAGTGAGAAGTGTCAATATCCCAAGTCCCAAAATGTCGAAGCAATTTGGGTTGTCTAATGCAAGGAGACATGTTGCACCTGATCTGAGTGATCACGATTTCACGACTCATAGATTGACCATGGAGCACAGCGTGAATTTGCGAAATGTGAAATCCCGATGTGCCTAAGAGTTAGGCCCGTGATCATAGCCCGCGGTCATGTGGAAAGTGGGGCCCGAAGAATGAGAAATCGTCTCTCAAGCAGAGATTGGCTAAGATTGTTCAAGGAAATGATAGTGGCCTTCAATTTTAAAAAAAATCAGACCGTTGATCTAGATGGGTCATTTGACGGGATCAAACATCGAGATATTTGAAATCAGGGGGAGTGAAAACTCTCGAAACGCGAAATCCTGAAATTTCATATGGGATAAGCACAAGGTCATGGCTCGAGGTCGCATGGGGCAAGGAAAAGAGATGCGCAAAGGATCAAAGTGCTCGAGTTGGTCACAGAGAGAGATTTACGTGACTTCAGGTGCCAAAATCGACTCGAAGGATCCGTGAGCTCACCTGGGACATTCATGGGAGTTAGGCCTTGCCCTAGTCCCTAAGAAAGTAGTTAATGAAAATGGGGAACGTGGTTGAAACCTCATTTCACCACATAAATGGAAATCATGGAACATCTGGTCGTGGAGGGCAGAATGTCAGTCGAAAGTTCCCTGTCATAGATTTTCTTATGAATCCCATACTCATCTGATCTTGCGTCTGACAAAAGAATGCAAGTGCAACCTGACAGAAGAAGATGCAGATGCGAAGCTTTGATTATAGTAGCCAGGTCACACTCTTGGTGGTAGCAATTCTCTTAGTATAAATACTCAATTTTGATATTTTGTTATGGTGGATGGTAGAGCAAAGCTCCCGTATTGTAAAGTCTTAATGAAGCTTCTAGTTTTCTGGAAATGTATCTATATTTGAGACTTCTTGTTTAATGACAGTCAGCTTTGTTACTCCCTCTTGGTTTCTTCTGATAAAGATTTCATGATTGAATGATTCGCTTGAATTATTGTGACTACATTATGATGGATGTTCAATTGTAGTGTTGTTATAATTCCTTTCAGTTTCTTTATGATTTTAACTCAAGAATATCTTGAGTTTAAGTTTTTCTTCTTTGGGCTGCTAGAAGACCCGATGTCCATGGAAAACCTCTACATCCTTCTCACCAACGTCTTCCTTCTACTCACCCTCACTACAACCTACTGACTGAAGTTAAACTAAGACCTCATCTTCTTGTGCACATCAATCCAGTTTTTTGAGTTGAGATGATATTTTCTTGAGATTGTGCCCATTTAACCTTTTATAATCAACCCATGACAAAAAATTCTAATGGGTATCAAGCTTACCTCTGCCACAATCCAGAGGTGACTTCTGATGCTAACATTTCTGGCATCATTTTCGAGGTTGAAATTGAATATTTTCCCTGGGATTGAACAACAAAGCTTACTGGTTCTGAAGGTGCATAAGAACTTAGTACATCAAAGATTGTAACCGTGCAGTTGGAAATTCCATTGATGTGAATCCATAGGCGACTCCATTGTTTCAGTTGTGGCTTCTAGAGGCAGACACACGAGGTCTATTCTGCAACTGCCTCTAGCAGCACCTGAAGCTGACCTAGAGAAAATTATCAGAAAGGGAAAGGCCCCTCGAGAAGGTACTTCTTCTACTGAACTAGGTATTTCTGATTATTTTCATTTTCCTCTTGTAGAAACTCCGATATATGCTTCTTGTTTTCCTATTACACCGTTTGTTGGAGTTTCCCGAAGTTTAAAGTTTGGGAGTGTTCTTGTTGAGTTTTCTCCTCTTTTTTGGGGATTGGAAGGAGAAATATTTGTCACTCCTATCTCCCCTAAATTCATACCTTGGTCTAGAGCCTAGACCTCGGAAGATTTTCCCACTCCAGGTTTTATTACTCCTCCCCCTATTAGAGTTACAGATTTTGAAGAAAGGGAAACCTTTGTTGCTTCCTTTTCCTCTGTTGCTTCCTTTTCCTCCCGAAATCCTAGTTCCAGTCTCCCCTGTTCGAACCCGTTCCCATCCTACTTCTCCTCCACATATCATCCCTATGGCAGGAGATAATCCCTCCAGAAATAGAATGGACACTATAGTAGCTTCCATATACACCCCTCTCATTTTGGCTCAGCCTCTTAATGCCCTCCCAGCTGGTGGCTACCTTAAGCAGCTGCCCAATTTTACAGGGGAGGAATATATAACCACGGAGGAGCACCTTGAAGGTTTCTATAGCTATGTTGATCACTATGTCATAGTAGACGAGGATGTATGGATGAGAATTTTTGTCCACAATCTTGATGGAGAATCCATAAAGTGGTTCAGGGCCCTGACCCCTGGATCCATTGATGGGATTGAGGCTTCAGACGATATCTTCTTGAGACAATGGGGGGATAAAAAGGACTTCATGTATTATATCACAGATTTCGGGTCCTTAAAGATAAAAGAGGGAGATTTTGTCTCTGACTTCTCCAAAAGATTCAACAAAATGTACAATAAGATCCCTGTTGAGATAAATCCTATAGAAGCCTTTGCCAAAATTACCTATGCTAGTGATTTTGACCCTGACTTTTCCTTCCTGTTAAGAGAGAGAAGAGCTACCTCCTTGGTGCATATGCAAGATGCAACCCTAGAAGTATATTCTAACATAATGGCAGTTGACCGACTCAGAAATAAGGATAACAGAGACAAAGGAAGGGGAAGAGTTGAAGCCTCAACCTCTAGTTCCTCTGTCTCCTCCCCTCAAATGGACGAAGTAACCAAGTTACTAAAATTTCTTTCATACAGAATGGAAAGGTTGGAATAAGAAGGGAAGCAGACATACAGAAATCCTCAAAATATTGATTACAGAGGCAACTTCAGGAGGCCGAATAACAATGATCCTCGGATGATACAAAGAGAGCCTCAGAACAGAGACAGAGATGATCAGAAAATCCAAACCCCTCTTCAGAACAATCTTTTCACAGATGATGGATGATAGGAAGAGGATCTTGACCCAAAAATTCATTGTCTTGAAGACACGTCTCCTTCTCCTCACTTAACTCAATCAACGTACGAGGAGTCTCTTATGGATATTCAATTAAATGAGCTGAGAAAGGGGAATAAGGCCAACGACATCCCAAATAGACACAACCTCAGGTCTAAGAAGAAATATGGGAATTCCAACATCCCTAATCAGCCTCCAAGAGTAGACAAGCCCGCCAAAGATGCAACAAGCAGCAGCAAGGAAAGGAAAACACAGAATCCCCCACCAGTAGCCAAAGGTCCTATCCCATAGGTAAAGGAAACTCTGAAGCCCCCCTCCTTTTTTAGCTTTGAACATGAAATTCATAAGATTAGGATCCCTATACCCCTTTCAGAGCTGGTCAAGCATGAATACTTTGAGAGATCCCTATCTAAATTGTTGATGTCTGAATCTTTGTATCACCCCTCAAACTCAATCAACTTGCAGGATGAAAATCCAACAGTCATCTTAGGTCCCATGGTAGAATATAGATATGATTCATCCCCTCCCTTCTACACTTCACTAAACATACATGACAATGTACTGCATAATTTGCTGATGGATTCAGGGGCCTCTCGTAATCTCATGCCCAAAATTGTCATGGAAGAACTAGGACTAAAAATCACCAAAGCATACCATGACTTGTATTCATTTGATTCCATGAAAGTGCAATGTCTTGGGGTAATCAAGGATCTATTCATGACCTTATTCCAATTTCCCATGAAAAGTATGATCATGGATATTGTGGTAGTTGATGTTCCCCCCAAGTTCGGCATGTTATTGTCAAGATCTTGGATAAAAAGACTTGGGGAAACATTGCAGATGGACCTCACATATGCAACCATTCCTGTGTTTGGGGGGAAACATAGAAGATTGTATAGAGAAGCTTAGTTGGCCTACATTATGAGTGATGAAGTAGACCCCACCAATCATACTATATTTTCACTTGACATTGATTTGGGATCTAGTTTGTTACAACTCACTGATGCCCCCAAACCTCCTCTTGAGATCAGAAAGTCCATTACTCTCTATGAAGATTCTCCTCCAATTACCTCTGTGTGGAAAATGTTCTTCGATGGAGCCTCCTCTAAAGAAGGTGAAGGAGCTAGAGTGATCCTTGTTTCTCCTTTTCAAGAAATTGTATCTATGTCATTCAAGTTAGAATTCGAAGCTACCAACAATGTGGCAGAATATGAAGCTCTTATTTTGGGTTTGAGGGCTGCCAAATGCATGGGAATTGAAGAGATATCAGTGTTTGGGGATGTTGATTTGATTGTCTAGTAGATCAAGAATATTTATCAGGCCAAACACCCTTGGCTCATAAGTTACAAAAATGAATTATGGGAGCTCATTGACATTTTTTTCTCGGATTTCAACATTTCATTCATTCCAAGAGAAGAAAACGTCATGGTCGATGCTCTAGTTGTTTCAGTGTGCAATTTTAGAGTCCCTCTGCCACCTAAAATCAAGTATGATGTAGAAGTGAAATATAGACCCTCCATACCTGACAATGTCAGGCATTGGAAGGTGTTTGAGGATGATCTTGAAATCAAAATATTCCTGGAAACTGTTGATGAGTTTTTAGCATTACATATTGATCAAGATCCAGATTCTGACATAGATCCCCATGCTAAAGTTTTTCTGAACAAAATTGTTTATCATCATATTGTCTAGCTTCCAAGCAATCACATCCCAAGAGGACTAGTCCCTTTGGAAAGACTATTCGACAAAAATGATGTGGAAGTAAAGGGTAAGGTTTCAGGTGAGCATGTTGATGTATTTGAGTGCAATATTGGTATGAAGGAGAATCCAAAGTTCATCAATTTATCAAGCATCTTATCGAGGGAGAAAAGGGCCGAGTATACTGAGTTATTAAAGGAATTTTCCGATGTGTTTTCCTGGACCTATGAAGACCTCAAAACATACGACACAAGCATTATTGAGCACAAGATCCCACTGAAGGAAGATGCCAAACCATTTAGGAAAAAATTGAGACAGATAAATCCTATGTTGTTGTCTATCATGGAGAAAGAGGTGAGGATGTTGTTGGACACCCAAATCTTCATGCCTTTGGGGTATTCTGAGTGGGTAGGGAAATTGGTCCCAATGAGGAAGAAGAGTGGAGAAATCAGACTGTGTGTCGATTTCAAAAACCTGAACAGGGGCTCAAAGAAGGACAATTACCCACTGCCAAAGATTGAACACATATTACAAAAGGTAACAGGTGCATCCAAGATCTCCATGATTGATGGATTTTATGGCTACAATCATATCTCTGTCCTGGCTGAGGATAGAGAGAAAACAGCCTTCACCACTCCTTGGGTCACATTCATGTATGCCAAAATTCCCTTTGGATTGATGAATGCAGGGGTGACCTTCCAATGAGCCATGGACATTGCCTTTGTTGGAGAAAGAGATAAATTTGTGGTAATTTATCTGGATGACATAAAAGTATTCTCCAAATCTGATAAAGAACATTTTTGACATCTAAGAAAGGTATTCTCGAAATGCAAAAGGTTTGGTCTCTCCCTAAATCCCAAGAAGTCCTTATTTTCCATGCAGGAAAGAAAATTGTTGGGACACATTGTGTCCGCTGAGGGGGTCAAGATTGATCCAAGTAGAGTAGAAGCTATTCAGTCCTTATCAGTTCCCAGATCTAAGAAAGAAGTTCAGTCCTTCCTAGGCGAAATCAATTTTCTGAGAAGGTTTGTTTCAAATTTTGTTGAATTGGAAAAGCATATCACAGCCATGCTCTGGAAGGGGAATGAAGTAAGATGGACTGTTGAGTCCATAGAATCCTTCAACCAAATTAAGAAGACACTGAATGAAGCACCTGTTCTTATCAGTCTTAATTATTCCAAGAATTTTCCGATCTTTTCCTTTGCTTATTTTGATATAGTGGCAGATGTTTTACTGCAAAAAAATGTTGAAGGGTTGGAGCAGCCCATTTCCTTTTTCAGTAAAGTGTTGAGCGATGTCGAGGTAAAATATAATATCATGGAGAAATAGGCCTATTCTCTAGTGAAAGATCTCAAAGCTTTCAGAGTCTATGTTCTACATTCAAATACCATCGCATATGTTCCCTCATCTTCTTTGAAGGACATTCTCATTCAGCCTAACATAGACGAGAGAAGGAGAAAGTGGATTTCCAAAATCCTTGAATTTGACCTAGAAATAAAACCCACCAAACTAGTCAAGGTCCAGGGTTTAGCCAAGTTGTTGGTTGAATCTAATTGTGAAGCTTTGGGGGTTAACTTCATCAAAGCTTGTTCAAAAAATAAACAGGCTAAAGTGGCCAATAAAATCCCTCAAGATAGCCCTCCATTAGCAGGATGCGCTTGGTACAAAGATATTATATTTTTCTTACAGGAGTTGCGACCTCCATATGGTATGGGAAAAAGCAAGGCAAGAGATTTAAAGCTCAAAGTGATTAGGTATTGCCTTATTGACCAGGTCTTGTATTGGAAAGACCCTCTAGGAGTGCTTCTGAGATGTCTAGACCCACAAGAGGCCCAAAGGATTATATTTGATTTCCATGACAAACTTTATGGGTGACATCACTTCTAGAAAACCACAGCCTACAAAATTCTCAGGGATGGGTACTATTGCCCTACTCTATTCACTGATGTTTTTGCAAAAAGTAGGGCTTGTATCAAATGTCATAAATTCTCTAGGAAGCAGCAACTCAAGTCTCTGCCATTGAAGCCTGTAGTAGCTTCAGGTCCCTTTCAGTAGTGGGCCTAGAATTTATTGGGGAGATTCATCTTCCTTCAAGTGGTCAGCACAAGTGGATCCTAACTACAATGGATTATTTCACCAAGTGGATAGAATATATCCCCACAAGGAACGCTTCTCATAAAGTGATCATTGGTTTTCTTGAAGATATTATAGCAAGGTTTTGTTGCCCGAACAAAATTGTTACTGATATTTCTGCTTCCTTCAGGGTCGAACCATTGATCAAGTTTTGTGAGTAGTTCGAAATTGCATTGATTCACTCTACTCCCTACTATCCCCAAGGCAATGGATTGGAAGAATAATCTAACAAAATTCTTATAAATATTATCAAAAGACTGCTTGAGGACAACAAGAAATCATGGGATTTGAAACTTAAATTTGCAACAAAGAGATCCCTGGGCATCTCTCTGTTCCAACTTATATATGGGACTGAAGCAGTTTTTCCTTCTTAGCTTGACCTACCTATAGTGAAATTATTCCAAGACTTCCAAGAAGAGCCTGATGACATGATCAAGAGAATTCATCATCTGGTATAAGTACAGCAAAATAGAGAGCAGGTGATGGGCAGAGTGCATGACCATCAGCAGAAAATCAAGCAGGCCTTTGACAGGAAAGGCAATAAAGAGGATTTCCATCTAAGAGATCTAGTACTCAAATGGGATGTGCCCATACAGGACAAGGGAAAGCATGGAAAATTTGAATCCCTTTGGATCGTCCCCTTCAAAATCTCTGAGAGGTTCCCAAATAATACTTATAGATTGTAGAATTTGGAGGGATATGAAGTCTTTAGTGGCCCTGTAATTGGGCACTTCCTGAAAATGTTTTTTGTTTAAAGCCACAATCGATGCCCCACCATTGTAAATACCATCTATGTTTTACGTTTATTTTTTTTTTGATAGGAGACTCCATAATCCAAAGAAAAGACACTGGAGTTGTGTGTTCTTAGAAGCTCGTAGGGAGCATGCCATCCCCTGTGGAGCCAATGTTAGCACATAAACTTGTCAAGTTATTGTGAGTTGTGGTTTCTACCCAAGTTTGTAATTTTTTCTATCTATCCTCCTTTTTCAGACCTGATCTATTTTTCCTCTCAGCTTGTAATTTTCCTTCAGTTAGCCTTCATCCGTTTGATAGACCTATTTTTCTTTAGAAGATTGCCTGAGAAGTATTGGTTCTAAACCTTTTTGTTTTCCCCAAAGACGATCTCTTTTCTATTTACCTCTATCGTTGAGCCTTTGTTTTCTCTAAAGACAATCTATTTTCTCTTTACCTCTATTGCTGAGCCTTTGTTTTCCCGAGCCCTCAGTCAGTCATCCATGTGATTTCTCCTAGGTCACATTCATGAGCACCAAGCACAATACTTGAAGCAGTTTGATGTGGATGCAAATCAAGCAAGTGAGGATGATCAGTTTTCAACGGCAGAGATCCCTCAAGAAGATTAGATCGATGGCCATATGGTGATCGAGACCATATAGCTCCACAAAGTATAGCAGACAAAGGTCTGAAATCGCGAGGCCCATCCTAGTCATTGATATTGGGAAGGACATGCAGCGTAGGATCAGTGTTTTGTTGACTCACGGGATGGAGCAGTCAAAGGGTAGATTCATGCGAAATCGTGAAACGTGAACTCGCGAAATGATCTGGGTCATACATTTCAGCAGGACGTGTAGCTCTAAAGAGAAAGTGTGAAAAAAAATCATTTTGGGAAGGTTGAAGTGAGAAGTGTTGATATCCCAAGTCCTGAAATGTCGAAGCGATTTGGGTCGTCTGATGCAAGGAGACGCATGTCACCCGATCCGAGTGATCGTGATTTTGTGACTCGGAGATTAAGCATGGAGCACAGCGTGAATTCGCAAAACGTGAAATCCCGATGCGCCTGAGAGTTAGGCCCATGATCACAGCTCGCGGTCATATGGAAGGTGGGGCCCAAAGAATGGGAAAGTGCCTGTTCAGCGGCAGTCGACTAAGATTTTTTAAGGAAATGATCATGGTCATCAAGTTTAAAGAAAATCTGACCGTTGATCTAGATGGGTCATTTCACGGGATCGAACATTGGGATATTTGAAATCAGGGGGAGTGAAAAATCCTGAAACGTGAAATCCCAAAATTTCATATGGGATAAGCATGAAGTCATGGCCCGAGGTTGCGTGGGGCAAGTAAAAGAGTTGTGCAAAGGATCAAACTGCTCGAGTTGGTCACAGAGGGAGATCTACGTGCCTTCGAGGTTCCAAAATTGACTTGAAGGAGCCGTGAGCACACCTAGGACATTCATGGGTGTCAGGCCTCACCCTGATCCCTAAGAAATTAGTTAATGAAAATGGGGAAGGTGGTTGAAACCTTGTTTCACCACATAAATGGAAAGCATGGAAAATCTGGTCGTGGAGGGAAGATTGTCAGCTGAAAGTTCCCTGTCATAGATTTTCTTGTGAAGCCCATACTCATCTGATCTTGCGTCTGACAAAAGAATGCAAGTGCAACCTGATAGAAGAAGATGAATACGTGAAGCTTTGATTATAGTAGACAAGTCACACTCCTAGTGGTAGCAGTTCTCTGATTATAAATACTCAGTTTTGATATTTTGTTATGGTGGATGGTAGAGCAAAGCTCATGTATTGTAAAGTCTTAATGAAGCTTCTGGTTTTCTGGCAATGTATCTGTATTTGAGACTTCTTGTTTAATGACAGTTAGCTTTCTTACTCCCTCTTGTTTCCTTCTGATGCTGAAAGATTTCATGATTGATTCGCTTGAATTATTGTGACTGCATTATGATGGATGTTTGATTGTAGTGTTGTTATAATTCCTTTCAGTTTCTTTATGATTTGAACTCAAGAAGATCTTGAGTTTAATTTTTTCTTCTTTAGGCTGCTAGAAGACCCGATGTCCATAGAAGACCTCTACATCCTTCTCACTGAAGTCTTCCTTCTACTCACCCTCACTACAACCTATTGACTGAATTTAAACTAAGACCTCATATTCTTGTGCACAGCAGTCCAATTTTCTGAGTTGAGACGATATTTTCTTGAGATTGCGCCCATTTGACCTTTTATAATTAACCCATGACATAAATTTTGATGGGTATCAATATTACCTCTACCACAATATAAAGGTGAATTTTGGTGCTAACACTACCTCCTCTGCTCTGACTATTACTATTATGTTTTCCCCCGCTAACTACAAGTTCTTTTGATAAATCTTCAACTTCTACCTCTGTTTGTGGAAATGCACATGGGGTCATGGATTCGACACAAGATCCAGTCTTATTAGGACTTAATGACTCTTTTATTATAGGATTTGGTTGGAAATCCTCTTCTTTTCCTTTTATGTGTGGTATCTCTACGATATAGGCTATTGCACATGCTCCTCTCCACTCAAGATCACTGCACAACTCTTCGTTCTCAACCCCTGTCTTTTTCCTCTTGTACCTCCTTCCACTGTGCAATGCTCCAAACTTGTCTTCTTCTTCTTATACAACTTCTTCATTTCTTTGGATCCTCAGTCCTTCCCTTCCTTCTTCATTTCTTCATTCACTCTCTCTTACTTTCAGATTATCCTTTTTTCATTCCCTGATTCCCCTATGTGTGTGAGGTGCCTTAGCAATCAAACTCCATTTTCATCACACACTTGTCACACAACAACATATTTATCCACCAATTATTTCATGAACCTTCCATGAAGACCTTTGAATAAATCCTTCTCTATAACACTATATGACCTGGTACAATCCACTGCAAATTTTGTAATATAGCCTCCCAATATACTTTCCAACTAGAAATCAATTGCGCAAGAAGTCTTATTACTTGTAGAATTTAGTTTCCTTACCAATTCAGGAGTCCAGTTCCTTGGCGCTATGGGTCGGTACCTTCCAGTATTCTCCACTAATATTTATAACCACTAATTTAGAATAATCGGAAATTCGCCAAAGAAAATATCATGGAATTTTGTGTACACATACCTTTGCATCCATTGCTCATTTCCCATTCGAGGGTTTCTATTGTATTTTTGAGTAAATTTGTGTTCCTTCCCTTCTATCCATTCTGAGATCTCTTTCTTAGTTGACCTCCAAAAAATTCCCTCAATCACAAATTCTAGGTCTCAGAAACAGAACCATTTGTTGGTGCAGAGTTGTAAGACCCTAGGTTCAAGTTATCTTAACCAACAAAACCCTTTAGACACCGGTCCTTTCAGCATCACCTACATGCAAGTGAAGTCTCACCCGATGCATCTATTGGGGATGCAGGAACCAAGTTTCTACAGTAGTGAGGGAATGGGAGGTGATCGTCTTATTCATTCTTACTTATCTGTTATGTGCACATTATTATGTATTTATTCTTCCTTGGTTACTTAGTGAATTTAGTACATATTATCATTATGTTGCAACATAAACCACTTATTGTAACATTCATATTATTGTGCAGTGTTAAATCTAATCTAAGCATGCATAAGGAGAATATTCATTATCAATCACATAAAAGACAATCAACCATGGTAGTTAGTGTGGTTCACCCAACTTTGGGCTACGTCCACAATGGTTGGTTTCTTTATTATTCTTTCTATAATTTTCTCAGGCTGCACATTGAACTTACAATAGATATATCAAGATATTTCTCTCTCTCCATCTTTCCTAGCTGCTTCGCAGTGCAAGTCTTTCTCTACAACTCTCTTTCTCCACTCAGACATAGACTCTTTCCTTCTCATCCTATTATATCACTTTCCTTATAAAACAGTCTTTGAACACAGAACAGAGAACTTCAACCCAATAGAACCAACAAGAGAGAACCCCTAATCTGCCCAACCCATTACATATTTATAAATAAATTCTAGGGCTCAAAACCCTACTTTGCATATACCAAAAACACAATTAGAAATCAATTTGCCTCATGAAAACTCGTTTTGAATCGTTCTTTGGGCTTTATTTTCCTACTTTTACATCTACATGTTTCTTTTGCACTCTGACTATTGTTCTTCCTACTTTTGCGCATCTTTCTTCTTTTGGCATGCCAAAATGTTATCCTTCCTTTTTGCCCGCTTTCTTCTCTTGCTTTATTCTCTACTTTATTCTTGGCTAAGTATATTCTAACTGTGCACTGTGTTGGTCACTATAATTGCTTATTTAACTAAACAATCAAGTGCTACATAAATTGTCAACCCAGGGAAGTCTGTTTATTTCAAAGGTAATCATGCGCTATATATGCTCAATCTCAAAAGAAACCTAGAGTTGTAGTAAAAACATATTAATCACACTTTGCCTTGAACAAACTAAAGTTCTAACTTGAATTACAGGAAAGAAATCTACCTATTACAGAGTTCAATGTTTAAGGGAATAATTGTTCAAAGAATCATGGATTACATTAAGGAAATAACAAACTGGAAAATAAATCTGTCAAGACACTGCAAAAGGAAAGACCAGCTATTCTATAACCAAAGAATAGGACCCTATTCCCAAAGCAGGAATCTTCAGCACCTGTTTTCGATCACCACACTTTTATGAACTCATTGCTAATTGAAATGATTGACACACACTGAAGACTAGCTACCTCTTAACAGAGAACAGGACCCTATTCCTCAAGCAGGAATCTTCAGCACCTGTTTCTGATTAGCACACTTTCATAAACTCATTACCAATTGAAATAATTGACACGCATTGAAGGCTAACTATCTCTAACAGAGAACAGGACCCTATTCCCCAAGCAGAAATCTTCAGCAACTGTTTCCGATTAGAACACTTTCATAAATTCACCAAACAAGATTGATAAATAGAATGATTAACAATTACCCAAGCATGAATCATATGAAAACAATGTAGCAATCAGTAAAGCAGAGTTTAGTAAAATAGTGTTTCAGCAAAACAGAGTTTAGTAAAGTAGTGTTTCAGCAAAACAAAATTTAATCAAGGCATGAACAGAAATAACACTGACACACTATAAAGATAATGGGTGAATCTTGTGAAGAAGGTGGGCCCTCCCTTCTCACAAGATTCCCCTGGAATGAAAGGAACTAGAGAGAAATGCTCAGAACAGTCTTTTATTCATCTGTCAACTGTATCATATTACAATCTGAAGTAAAACACGTCCTTCTCTGTAAAATCCTTTCTTAGTTAAAACAAAAAGTCCTCTCTAATGATGATTTCCTCTTATTTAAAGAGGAGAATCCCTTCTATACAATTTGATCAACAATTTATAAGTGTACATCTGAGTCCTATTCTTAGTCAGGTCGACTTTATAAACTGGAATAGGATATCCTAGTCTCCCGCAACAAAATGCTATTACAAGTGTTGAGTGAGGTCTTGTTGTTGCGGCTGGAGTAACAACTTCTTTATTTGTCTTCTGTTACTATTGTTGTATGTTGTTTCAGCATCGCAAATCGTGGGTTGTTTCAGCCACAGGATTTGCATTCTGACTGTTTCAGCAACTTGGTCTCAGGTAGTAGTGATGGTTAATGCTAGCTCAAGGTGCGGCTGTTGTGGTCAATGTAACAGTTTTGTGTTGTTGTTTCAGCATCGTAGACCACAGACTGTGTAACAACTTCTTCTGTGTGAGTTGTTGTTTCAGCATCGTTGACCACGGACTGTGTAACAACTTCTTTTGTGTGAGTTGTTGTTTCAGCATTGTTGACCACAGAGAGTGTAGCAGCTTCTTCTGTGTGAGTTGTTGTTTCAGCATCGTAGTCCACAGACTGTTTCAGCCACAGGGGTTGCGTGCTTTAACTGTTTCAGCAATAGGCCTCAATGCTAATCTGCAGTTCGAATTGTTTCAGCACTTATACATTTCTAATCAATGGTTAAGTATGAGAGTAATGTAAAATTATATGCAAAACAGATTAAACATATAGTAAAGAGAAGAGACGTTGTATACCTTTGGAAAGATAGGGTAAGGTGATAATGTGAGTTTAAATGTGAGTCAAACAAGGGTGTAAAGGTAGAAAAAAAGGTACATTGTATGGTCCTAACACACTTCACTCTTGCATGTGCCTTTATTGCACACCTCACTTCTTCCTTTTCTTCTTTCTTCTTCTCTTGTGTAGATCCTCCACATTTATGAGTTATATGAAACTGAATCCAAATTACCTGTAAACTGAATCCAAAATGCTTGTCCAACAATATGTTTTCTATTGGTAGGTCCCCTTAACAAGCCATCATGCCATTCTCGATCATAATTACCACTTTCCACACTTCATCCCCTTGCCTCCTCATCTTCTGGGATTTTTGGGTGCACTGACCCAAGAAGGGATTGTCCCTCATTTCATGGAAAGAAGGGGTTGAAGGCCCAGAGGTTTGTACCTAGAAAAAGATAAAATCCAATCATGAACCTTCTAGATGCTCACCCATGGATCTTGAGGACAATGAAACGTCTCTCATAAGAAACTGATGTGACCCGTGAAAAATAACAAATGCAAAAAATGCCACCAAGGTAGAGCGCATGTGGGAAATGTTTTTAATGCTTAGGTAGAAGTCCCACACATTGTCTTCAACTTGGGGAAGCATAATGTGACCAAGGTATAGTTAAGGTGGGAAATTTTTTTCATGATTAGGTAGAATCCCCACCTTAGCTTCAACCTGGAAACATCTTAAAAGAAAAAGAAAAAAAAAAAGGAAATAAATGGGCCTGGAAAAAGGATGCATTGAAAATGAAGGTGCAACACACCCTCTACAAAGGAACTCATAAATGATACACTATGATTCCTTGTATGTCATGAACCCCATGCCCAAAATTATTTCCCCCACACACTTCATCTTCTACATATGGCTTAGAGGGGGGTCCACCTGGGAAACACTCGTTGACATAGAGGATGATTCACCCAATAGGTCACTTTGTAAACCCTCCCATACCTAAACTTGGCAAGTTGCATAGGGTCTTTGAGCACTTGTTCAATTTGATGAGGTGGTTTTTTATGCACAATGCTTAGGTGACTCTTTTATTGATTTGATTTACTTATCATGATGCATTTGACTTGAGATCCTTAGAGAGTGTATTCGTTGTCTTTGCAGGACCTTGCTTGGTGGACTATTTGGGAAGAACAATCCTAGCTTGGGATTTCTTGGGGAATGAATATAATAGAATGGATACCATGGCCCACACACCGGGTGATTATGACAGCCTTTGGAGGCTTGAGAGACATTTTGGATGACCTCACCTAGTGTAACATACCCAACCACCCATAGGTTGGGCACACAACCTCAAAAACTCACTTTTAAACTGATTTTGAGTTATGATAGTAATTAATTAATAAAGAATCATGAAAGAACACCATAACAACACATGAAATAATAAATATTTATGATACAACATAAAATAATGTTTAAACATGCCATGCACATTAATAACCAACAAGTAGGCACATTAAATATACACATCTCAGAGATATTAATTAATACACAGTGGAAATAAAATATACAAGCATAGAAACACTTGACAGAGAGCAGTTATCTTTAACAAAATGATTCACCAACTGGTTGCATACCAAGGACGTTCCACCCAACCATAGACATTGATGTTCCAAGTCTCAACAACAATGTCACCCCTAAGCTAGGGCTATGAATCCACAAGGATGGTTCCAGGGTGTCACTCAGCTTCCCAATTTAGTCAGCACTCAAGATCTCACAGGTTTCTCAACACAGAACAATCCAAAGTACACCATCTCTCTTCTCTCCAGCCTACACAAGGCAACAGAATAGTCCCCCTTATATGCCAAGCAATCTTGAAGGATGTCCGCCTCCTTCTAGGGTGCCAATGCATTTGGTCAATAATATCCATGTTGATACTCTGAGGACTCATAGCTATGAATATAATTTAGCACATGTCAATTCATCTCAGGAATACATGCATCAATTCATCGTTGGAATACACAAGTCACCACTATAGCTAGCAACAATAGTTTCCTTCCTCAACAATTCATCCCCCATGTCCCCATCCAAGAACCATAATTAATGAGAAATGATAAATGAGAAGCAATGAATGAAAGAGTGAAAGAGTGAATGGAGAAGAACCCCCAAACATTCCATGAGATGGGTTTATATAATTACTTGGAAATCAAGAACCACACGGCCTCCCCCTAGAATCTCATGTAACCACTTCTCCCAATTAAAAGAATTATGGGTAAATAAAATATAATAAAAATACTTAACCCCTTAAGCCCCCTCTCTCGAGGACTCATATCCCTCTATAACTCTTGTTCTTTTCCATCTAGAAACTAGCGATGTATTTTATTATTAATAATGATCACGACTTTACATTTTCTTAGGCACTCCTGCCACTTTTAATTGTTTGGGCACTCTATCCTTTCATAAAATTCAAAAAAAAATACAGCATTGATATGGGGACTCAAAACCTGGGTGTTACATTCCCCTCCCCCTTATTTTGGCATTGTCCTCAATGCATATACAAAATAGAAATAGAAATAAAAATTTCAAATTTTATTCAAAAAGTCGTGAGCACTCTTCCCACATGGCATCTTCATGCTCCCAAGTAGCATCTTTAAGACCTGTAGCAGGTCCACTGAACTTTTACCATCTCTATAACTCAATTCCATAGAATTTTGACTGTTCTATCCAATATGTGCATCGACTAGACCTGAAATTCTCCTTCTGGCTCCACCTGGATCAAATTCTAATCAATAACATGGTTAGGATCATGTACATATTTTTTCAACAAGGAGACATGAAATACATTATGCACATTCATGGAAGCAATCATTGCAATCATGTATGCAACTGGTCCTATTATGTTCAATATCTCAAATGGACCATAGAATCTAGTTGTTAGATTTGTACAACTGCCCAACTTCAATGAGATCTTATTTGGCTTCACTTTTAAAAGTGCATGCTCTCCCACTTTAAATTCTCTATTTTTTATGCTCTTATCAACATAACTTTTATGTATATCCTGTGTTGCCTTCAAATTCTGCTTAATTTTTACCATTTGATCTTCCATATCCTTGAGCAATTATGGCCCAATACTACTTTGTATGTTGGGTTGTCCCAACTCACTGGAGTATTGCATTTTCTACCATACAAAGCTTCAAATGGGCTCATCTGCAATGAAGCTTGATACTCATTATTATAAGAAAACTCAACCAAATGAAAGTAATCTTCCCACTTGGATGGTTTATCCATCACATACATTCTCAGCATGTCTTCAATTATTTGGTTGACTCTCTCTGTCTGCCCATCTAACTATGGATGGTATGTTGTGCTAAAATTCTGATTTGTACCAAATACTTTAAATAATCCTCTCCGTAAATTTGAAGTAAACTTTGTGTCTCTATCTGAAACAATTGCCTTAGGTATCCCATGCAACCTAGCAATTTTTTTCTTGTAAATTTATGCAATATTGGTTGTTGTATGAGTCATTTTCATAGGAACAAAATGAGCAACCTTTGTCAAATTATCAACCACTGCCATTATTGAATCATGTTTCCTTTTTGTCCTCGACAATTTAGTTATAAAATCAATGGTTACCACATCCCATTTCTTCTCTGGAATTGGCAATGGTTGTAGAAAAATTGTTGGGTTTCTATGCTCATTCTTCACTCTCTGACATTCCATACATCTCGCAATGTAATCAGCAAAATCCTTCTTCATTCTTGGCCAAAAAAATTGGCTTCTCACTGCTGCAATTTTTTTTTGGTAACCGGGATGTCCAACATATGGAACATTATTCATTTCCTTTAACACGAAATTCCTAAGTTCTCTAGAACTAGGAACATAAATTCTATTATTATGCATAAGTAATCCATCTTCCTTAATTTCATCCTCTTTAATTTTTTGATGTACATTTTCTTGTTGTAAACTTTATTTTACCGGTAGGTAATGTTGATCTGTAACAACAACATCTAAAAATTTTCTCTTGAAATCTAACTGATGCATACTAACAGTTGTAGTATGCATGAGATGTACTCTTATGTTCAGTGCATCAACAACTTTATTTTCTTTTCCCTTGATATGCTTGATGTCAAATTCATACTCACTTAAAAATTCCAGCCATCTTGTTTGCCTAACATTCAAGGTTAGTTGTTCAAAAATATATTTCAGACCACTGTAATCTATCCTTAATTCAAATCTTTTTCCCATGAAATAATGCCTCCACATCTTCAATGCATGAACTATGGAAGCAAGCTCCAAATCATGTGTGCTATAATTTCTCTCATGTTCTTTAAGTTGTATGGACTCATAACCAATGACATGTCCATTTTGAGTAAGGACTCCACCAATTCCTTCCTTACATGCATCTTTACATACCACACAATTCTCATTTGGGCCAACAATCTTTAAAACAGGTGCACTAGTAAGTAATTCTTTTAACAAATTAAAATTATCTTCACACTCTGATGTCCATTCAAATCAGATTCCCTTCTTTTGTAAATAAATTATGGGATGAACAATCTTAGAGAACCCTGTTATAAACCTCTTGTTGTATCCAGCTAATCCCATAAAAGACCTAATTTCTTAAACATTCCTGGGTGTTGGCCATCCTCTAATGGCTTCAATCTTCTCTAGATCTATTGTTATACCTTATTCTGAAATAATGTGACCCAAATAATGGATATGTTCTTGATAAAAAGAACACTTACTCAGCTTGGCATACAACTGATGTTCTCTCTACACTTGCAACACCAACCTCAAGTGATGTCCATGCTCTTCTTTAGACTTAGAATAAATAAGTATGTCATCCAAGAAAACAATGACAAACTTATCCAGATAATTTCTAAATATGTCATTCATTAAGCACATAAAGACAGTTAGTGCATTGGTGAATCCAAATGGCACCACCACAAACTCATAATTTCCATACCTAGTTCTAAAGGATATCTTATTGATGTCTTCTTCCTTGATTCTTACCTGGTGGTATCCAAATCTTAAGTCTATCTTTGAAAATATATTTTCCCCTCTTAGTTGATCAAAGAGGTCATCAATTCTGGGTAGAGGGTACTTGATCTTCACACTGGCTTTATTCAGTTGTCTAAAGTCAATACACAACCTCAAGGTTCCATCATTCTTTTTTACAAAGAGTACATGTGATCCCCAAGGTGAAACACTTGTACGTATGTACCCTTTATTCAACAACTCTTCCAACTACATTTTTAATTATTTTAACTCTGGTGTACTCATTATGTAAGGATTTTTTTATACTGGGGAAGCTCCTGGTACTAAATCAATAGACAAATCTATCTCCCTCTTTGGTGGAAATATTGGTATTTCTTGGAATACATGTTCAAACTCTTGAAATACTGGAAAATCTTCAAGACTTGGCCCTTTTGTCTTTTCTGGCTCTTCCACATGATATACATACAATTGTCATCCTTTCTTGAAACATCGCTTCAATTGTAAGGCTGAAATCTCCCTTATAGAAATGGTTCTTGGAATTCCTTTCACAGTGCTTTGTTTTCCTTCTTCATAAAGACATGTAAATGTCTTGTTATGAAAATCTAGGATAGCATGGTGTTGTTCCAACCAATCCATTCCAATTAGGATGTCATAAGATCCTAATGTGATGATATTCATATCAACATTAGTACACTTTCCATTCATATTTATGGGGCAACTTCTAATAGCCTCGTTGATCCTTCTTTTGGTTCCACTAGCTAGCTTAACCAAACTTGATTTCTCAATCTTACTTTTCTCCAAATGTAATATATCTACTATTTTAGGATCAATTTAACAATGGCTTGCTCCTAAATCAATTAAAATAGAAATAGGATGATTAATGATCTTACCTTCCACTTCCATCATATTGGATTGTTACTCTGCTTATTGATCCTCTAAGGCTGCATATATTCTTCCCATGTCCTCTATTGTCATAGTCTCTTGGATTTTGTGCATGGTCTCTGTTTTATCTCCTTTGTGAGGGAAATCCTTGTATAGGTGATTTTTTTTGCACCCACAACATTGGATTGGTGGTCTTCCTCTTTTCCCCAAGGAATATTCTTTCTTGGATTCATCTTTAGCAAATTCATCGTGTTGATTTTTATTAGGCTTGTTTATGTTGAAATGAGGTTTGAATCCCTTCCTCCTCTTATCATATTTCTCCTCCTTTTTATCCTTCGAAGATTTCTGCATGGATTCTCTTCCCTTACCTTTCTCATACATGTACGTATCCTTCCTGATGGTCTCTGTAAAATTCCTAGGCTCATCATATTGAATCTTTTCCTTATAAAAGGATGGAAATCCACTTAAAAACCTTTGTATCTTCACTTTTTCATCCTTGATAAATCCTACATACTTCAACAATCCCAAGAAATTATCATATTCTATCATGGTCATGTTTCCCAACCTTAATTCGAAGAAATATTGCATATTCTTGTCATAGAAGTGCTTTAAAAGGTACTCCTTCTGAAAAATATGTCTTGAATTGCTTCCAAGTAATCCTAATCTCATTTATGTGTCCAACTTGCTTAAGTTGATCCCACCACATATTAGTTCCATGTAAATGGTAAGTGGCAATTATGGCTTCTAGGTTTGATGAGTAGTTATGAAATTGAAAATACTTCCTGAGTCCAAGTAGCCATGCTTCAACATCATCTTCCATTTATCTTTCACCATCAGAGGATGGTGGATTAAGCTTCCTCAACTCTCCTTGCAAACTATCCAATTCATGTCTTCTTCGTTGGTGCCTAACAGAAGACACCTTTGGACTACTCATGGAATATTCAAATGCATAAAATTTCCTTGATGAGTAAGGAGGTGAGTAACGTCTATGAATTTTTCTAGCACTTCTCAAATGACCATCTCTTCTGTAGCTATCTCTTCTTTCATTATATATTCCTTCTTCCTCCTTCCTTGACTATGATCCATTATTTTCTTGCCTATGCAATTGATTTAGGTTTTTCATCACTTGAGCATTTATCTGATTTTTTTCTCTCATCAACCTCTCATTGTCTTCTTTGTAACTCTGTACTTCTATTTTCAGGCTTCTCACAGTCTCTATTAATGTTTCTTGTTCCCCTCTGCTCCTGTGCCCATTGGATTCTGTCTCTGCATTACCAACACTGAAATTTTGACCTTTGGCTTCTTTATCGTGCATGAAGGATCCCTCTCCTTCCTCCATTTCTTGAATATGCATTATTATATGTTACTAATATGTTTATATCCCCTAATTTTTTAAAATGTGGAAGAAACCATTTTTTTAGAATTATTCATACTATACAAATTCTGTCAAATAATGTTATAGGTCCTTTTTTTGCTTAATTCATGAAGAAATATATCATACTTCTCCAAATTATAATACTTTCATGTTATTCTCCTATGAACCATATTTCCAGCAACTATACTGATGACTCATTCTGATCTTTGAGTTTAAATTTATGCCTTCCTAAAAAAACCACTTTCATCTATTTTTTGCATTTTCTCCACTGGTGCAATTTTATTGAAGTGCCCACTTATGTCAATTGTAGATGAAAATATGTCAGAAAATAGAGAAAATTTATATGATACATAGATAATAATAATGAAAAGGAATTCATGTGAATTCTCATATTTTCAATCTAATGTTCCATTCAAAAACTGCGGCAATCTAGAATTTGCAACTTTGTCCTTTCTCACCCCTTTTTCTAAACTTGGAATTTTTAGCAAAACTGGTTATTTAACAATATGTGGGTTTCTGAAAAAATTTCACTCAACCAAAGTTGTTTGTATTGATGAATATATAAAATGTTGAGTAAATAAAATTTTCCATTTTTTGTCATCTAGGGTCACTTTTCCTCCTCTGAAAAACTCAAAAATCCCCAAAACATTGCCCAAAATAGTGGATTTTGGCATATTTCAATATGCCCATTCCAATCACCTTAGGATTTATTCAGTTACTTCATGGGTTATTTGCATGTCTTATTTATGGACTCTCTCAAAGAGTTTTATCTTACTCTAGACCTCTCCCAATGGTCTGGACTCAGATCTTTAAAAACAACTATTTTACATTTTCTGACAAATCCAAGTCGAATTAGATAGGGGTGCTCTCTAATGCTTTTGTAGATATCCTCTATACGGAAAAAACCTATAATTTTCATATCAATACAACTTAATTTTCTCCATTTATGGCCAACATATGAAAATGGCTCCAGACTTTTTTTTTTAAACTGTGGAACATTTTTTCCTAAGTGTAATATGCACCATCGATCTCAAGTTGGAAGCATTATGGACCATTGATCTGCTCTCTATTAGTGTTCGATGATCTAGGATCGATGATTTCTTTTGTGAACCAAACCTTCCCATCGATCTCTCTGACGCTCGATCAATGACCATCAACCATTTTTCTCTGCAAACCAAAAGTTGCCCATGAATCGCGTCGATGCCCAATCACCCCGATGTTCGATCATCAACCAGCGGTCATCAATCATTATCCTCGAAAACCAATATTGTTTACAAATATTGTTTAATCCAAACCATTGATAATCGACCATCTTTGTTTATGTGGCATGACATGTCATCATAAGGTATCAACTGGGATGACAGGGCACGACATTTGGATGTTGACATGGCATGACACGTAATCATATTCCTTTCCTTCATCGGTCATCAATAGTTTCTCTTGGAAGAATCTGAACATCGCACTAATTATCTCGATGCCCAATCATCGGCCATTGGCAATTGAATATATCTCCTGGAAAACTTCATTACTTCACCAAAACTTTATGATCCCTAACCATTGGTCGTCAGCGATCAGAGATTTATCCTGGCAAACTTCAACACTTCGCCAAAACTTGTCAATCCTCAACCATCGACTATCGGTGATCGGAGATGTCAATTGGTTGAACTTAAACACTTTTCCAAACTCGTCGATCTACGACCATCGGCCATCAATGATTAGAGGTTTCCCTTGGTGAATTTTACCACTTAGCAATTTTCGGCCAAAACCCAGGTGAATCTAGGTCGTCGATCTTTCTCATTATCAAACCACCGAAATGAATATCAGTCATTGAAATGGTAAATTTTTCAAACATTGAAAACATTAGGATTTTTTTAAATCTTTCAAGAACCAATCTAGTCCATTGATCTCAAGATCGAACACGATCTCGGACGTCAATTCTCTGAAATATTCCCCACACTACAACGGCCATTAAAGTACGAATTTTTAACCTTCCAAGTCAAATTTGGCTCTACAACTCTGCAGATTGAATCCATTAAACTTCTCAGATAATTATGAATTATTTCAAACTCGAATTTGCTCATGAATTTGAGTATTTTCTTTCTAATCTTCCACCATTTTTCTCCAAATTCGAACAGACCAAAATCTGTGACAACAAATTTGTCTAATTCGCACTCGTTTTGGCCCATACCAGTCTGATGTTTCAACTAGAAGCTATGATACCAATCTGTAACTTACCCAACCACCCACAGGTCGAGCATGCTACCTAAAAAACTCACTTCTAAACCGATTTCAAATTCTAATAGCAATTAATTAATAAAGAAGAATGAAAGAACACCATAAAAGCACATGCAATAATCAAGATTCATGCTACAACATAAAAAATAAATTTAAACATGCCATGCACAACAATAACCAGCAAGCAATCACATTAAAGATACACATCTTTGAGATATTAATTAATACACAACGGAAATAAAATATACAAGCATAAAAACACTTGACAGAGCGCACTTATCTTTAACAAAATGATTCACCAACTGGCTACAGACCAAGGACGTTCCACCCAACCATAGACATTGTTGTTCCAAGTCTCAACAACAATGTCACCCCTAATCCAGGGCTATGAATCCACAAGGACATTTCCAGGGTGTCAATCAGCTTCCCAAACTAGTCAGCACTCAAGCTCTCGCAGGTTTCTCAATGCACAACAATCCAAAGTACACCAACTCTCTTCTCTATAGCCTGCACAACCTAAGAGAATAGACGCCCTTCTCTGCCAAGTAGTCCCTCGAGTTGTCCACCTCCTTCTAGGGCTCTAGTGCATCTGGTCAAGAATATCCATGATGGGACTCTCAAGACTCGAAGCTATGAATAGAATTTAGCACATGCCAATGCATCTCAGGAATATAGACATCAACTCATGGTTGGAATGCACTAGTCACCACTACAACCAACAACAATGGTTTCCTTCCTCAGCAATTTGTCCCCCATATCCCCATCCAAGAACCAGAATGAATGAGAAATGATAAATGAGCAGCAATGAATGAAAGAGTGAAATATTAAATGGATAAGAACCCCAAAACAACCCACAAGATGGGTTTATATAATTACTTGGAAATCAAGAACCGCATGGCCTCCCCCTAGAAGCTCATGTAACCACTTCTCTCAATTAAAAAAATTATGGTTAAATAAAATATAATAAAAATACTTATCCCCTTAAGCTCCCTCTCTCGTGGAATCATAGCCCCCTATAGCTCTTGTCCTTGTGTTTCTGACAGCCAGTGATGTATTTTGTTATTAATAAAGATCACAACATTACATATTCCTAGGCACTTCAACCACTTTTAATTATTTGGGCACTCTGGCCTTTCATAAAATAAACAAAAAGCATCATTAATATGGAGACTCAAAACCTAGGTATTACACCTAGCCCCTACAAGCCCAATTTTTTTTCCTTTGGAGGTCAAAACATCGCATTTGGAGGGCTTGACATCACCCTAGGGCTAGGGTATGGAGTGGTGGTGTGGTTTATTTGACACTTGGCACCTTTTGTATGTAGAGAGACCTTCGCTTGATGGAGGAGACCCTAGTTGTAATACCCCAAGACCGAGCCCAGGTTGAATTGTAAATATATTTTATAGGTTGGTGAGACAAGTGATTATAAGTTAGGAGGCTTATGTGATGATTAGGCTAGAGAGCCTAGATGCTAAAGGCCAATGAACCTAATTTTGTATATGTAAGGACTCATATCATTAATATAATACATCATTGTGTGTAGAATGACCACGATAAAAGAGTATGGGAGACTAAACTCCACTAGGTAGGGAAAGGGAGGGGCTAAGAGCCTAGAAAAGGAGCTAAGCTAGAGGGATTAACTTAAGGGGATGTTATATTATTATTCCAAAAGACTAAGGCAAGGATAAATCTCATATTATCTTAAGTTCTTATGGGAAGTGGAATGATCTACAAGTGGAGAGGAACGAATTCCTGGAGGGCCATGTATCAATCAGAGCAAATGCAAATATATGTGGGGAAATTAGTCTATTTTTCCATCTTTCCCCATTCACGAGTGCACTCACTTAGCCATTCACACACTCAACCATTTTCTCCATCAATCAACCTCTACATGATGTGAAACCTCCATCAAGCACTCACTCCTGAAGATACCCCATATTGTTCTCGTTACCAGCAATAACTCGTACCTGTCTTGGGAGGAGTAGCACACATGTACCTTGTTGTTATGGGAAATGCCTAAACCAAACACGAAGTTTGTTGTTGTTTCCATCACTTGTTCCATACATGAATTATGTTGATTCCTTAGTTGAATGTTGTTGTTGTTTCCATCATTACCTGTAACTGGTTGACTAAAGTTATGGACTGAAGAAGCGGGTTGTCAGGCCCATGGGTTTGAAGAGGCGAGTTGTCAGGCCTATGGATTGAAGAGGTGGTTTGTCGGGCCTGTGAGAAACTCTCTCTAGGTGAGAGAGTTTTTTAGGGAAGTGATTTTCCTAAGGGAGCCCAATTGTGGCTATAGTGCTTTGAGAATTCATGTTCAACTTGTTGTTGAAGCCCTAGAAGGGAAGTGGGGAAGTTGAAGGACTGTTGAGCAGAGAAGGGAAACACTTTCTAGGGTGGGACTGGAATGTGGGGAATGAGAGGCTATATTCTGTTATTTTGAGTAGGCTTCTGGAATGAGATCCTTCATGTTGTCTGATTTGTCTCAGTCTAGCCTAGGAATCCCTTTACCTAGGTAGAGTTTAGTCCCAGCTCCGGGGTGACCCACTATTGAGAGTGATGAGCAGCATGGTCTAAGGCTAGGAGAATCATGGAAGTTTTGCACACAGTTGGTGGTCTTATATAAAATATAAGTATCAATTGTGTGTCCATTTGCATGTCGAGTATTTATACATTTCTTTGTATTTATGGGTATTTTCTGTGTATGTTGCATGTATATGTTTACTGTTATTTCTGCATGAATCGATATATTGGCAGAATGAATTTGTATGTTTAAAGTTATATATATATGGCATTGTTTTTTTGATGGAGATGGCATGGCCGATCTCGAAGGTTGGGTATGTTACAGTTTATTAAGTTCCGCAAAAGATAATGGGTGGCATAGCCCAACAGGTATAAGGTTGGGTGTGTGACACTAGCGCATGAGAGGGAGGCCTTTGGAGGCCCAACATTTCACCTCTAAGCTCAACGACTTGCTCTAAGTGCCAAAATGTTTCCCTAAAGGGGTGACGTCATGCTTCTTTTAGGGTTTTCTTATGTGAAAAATAAAATTTAAAGTTGTAAAGGGGAAAAGTAAGGGTTGTTGGCCCCTTACTTTGTGGTTTACCCTAAATTTAAGTGGACAAACACTTTTAGGAGGATTTGAATAAATAAAGATCACTTCTATTTCATTTTCATCATAGCTCTCCCATTGTGAGAGGAGTACTTGGCTGAAATTTGCACCCCTCTTGGGAAAATTCATTATCTCTCTCTTTTGTGATATGCTTTGGATATTGTCTTATAGAATGAAGTGGCGCGCTATCTCGTGGAGGATATTTCTCTTGCTTGGATGGTGAAAAATACTTGGTAACTAGGGTTTGTCTTGGCATTTTTTGGAATTGGTAAGGAAAATCTGCACTTTGTTAGGTTTCTTTCTTGTTCCATGCTTGTTCTTGGCTAGATTCTTGGAGGAGTATAAGTTTTTACAACCTCCACCAAGTCTTACCATTTTTGTTCGTTGAAAAGGCTATTGCAAAGGTTGCTAGGAGGAGTAAAAGGGTTTACACCCTCATAGTCTTTACCTTGTTAGGGTTTCTATCTCAAGGGAGTAAAAGGGCTTACACCCCTTGAGATTTAGTAGACCTAACTTAATACAAGTAGACTCCATAACCCTTTTGGCAAGGCACTAACATTTATTTGCATTGGAGAAATAAATTGTTTGCATTGGTAAACGTGATTTAGAGAGATATTGATTTTGTTCAAGTTGAAATATTTTCTTGATGCTTTAAGCTTGCTAAAGTCTCTAGGACGTCTTGATTGGCCTAGTATTCATGGAGCTATAACTTAATAAATTTAATTAGAGATGAAGCAAATCACTCTATATATTTAATTTTAACTTTCATTTCAACCATGGAAATTCGCTTGTAACCCATTACTATCAATCTACTGCTTATTGGTGAAATTTTTGTTGGATTACTTGCTTAATCTCGTGGTTGAAACTTGTTGATGTAGAAAATATTTTCTACAGCCACTTGGATATTACAAACATACTCTAAAAAATTCATATAACAACCCTATAGTACCACTAAATATTGTGCTAAATTATTGGGAATCAATCTACTTGTTTTATGCTTCATTTCTCGATAAATCTTTGATGCTTTGAGTGGTTATATCTGTAGTAGTTAGCTTTGTTCCTTGATGATATATATTATTTTTTACTGCAATACTTTGGGATAGTAATATTAACTTGATTTTCCACTTAATATTTAGGCTTGTATAGTCGTCTCTTCTTGTGTCTCGGTGTTAGGGACCTAACCCCTCACGTAGGTAGAATAATATATTTCCATGTAATAAAGGTCAATGTTAATAAGGCCTAGCAATAAAAAAGAATAAGTTAAATGTAAGAAGACCTAATAGAAGCTTTCGCTTCTAGATGGATCTTCCTCTAGATTGTTCTTTTGGATAGACATATTTAGTATAAATAGGAGTAGAGGGTATGAGAAGTTTTTTCTTGGATATTATTGTAATAGAGCTCTACTCTGCTGGAGGTTTCCCCCTCAAAGAGGCAAGTGAACATTGCTCTCAGTAATCAAAGTTCTCTTTCTAGTGTTATTCTGGTATTATTTTGGTGTTTTTCTGGTTATATCATTGTTTATCTACCATTTCTCGCTAATTATTTATGTTCTGCATACTATTTTATATCTAGAATATTACAAGTGGTATCAAAGCACCTTCCTCAGCAGAAAATTGTGGGTTAAAGTTTTTTCATGGTAGAGACGTATTCTGACATATTTAAGCTACAGAGATCTGTCGTTACATGCATAAACCCGTGGTTAGGGATTCATACACGTAGGAAATACAAGTGGTACTTAAGCGCACATCTATTGGCCACCCTTGTAACCCTTGTTGGTATCCCTTCAAGTGGTAGCACATTAGACAGCACATGTATATGGATTGGCCTAGATCTCCTGAAGCCCTCCATAGATAAACTAATCGGCCTCCTAACTTTTATAGTGTCACCGAGAAAAACACTCGGGAAGATACTCTCTAGTACTTGGGTAGTCAGGTAGTACAGCTAAGGGCACGGCCTAGCCTCCTTAGTTGGTTCCCTAAGATAGTGGGTTGAGTACTATCGTTGGACCCTACATGTATATCAGAGAGATATAGCACAGGGAAAACCCTTGTCTATAGAACCCTTGAATACCCTAACCCTTGGGATGGAAAAAAAAAAAAATAGAACAGACAAGATCTGTTGTTGCACAACTATGTCTCCTACATTCGAGTTGTGAAATTACTACACTTTTCTTCATGTTAAGCGTTTGGGCATTTCATCACTGCAGTATTCTTCAGATCGGACTATAACTCCACAGAAGTAAAAAAAAAATATGGATCCTATTGGCATCATTATTTGATACCTATCTCGTTGGATTCCTCACTTCCCCCTTATCGCAGTCATACCTATCATTTTTCAGCAAAAATGAATTTTGGACCCGACCCCCTTCCAACACCCTTATTTGGGTTTCACCCCATTGGATTCCACTCGTCACCCTGATTGTTGTGATGCACTTCACCCATAACCCATTTTCTATGTATTCCCACCCACCCCTTTTCGTGTTCCCTTTTCATCATGGCCCACACCCATAGCCAAGACTTGGAATCTTGCTTCAATTCCTTGCACGCTAATTTTACAGAAACCCAACAATAAGTGAGACAGCTCAGTGCCAATATTGGCACCATCAATAAAAGAATGTATTCCTCCATCGATGCAAAAATAGAGGACCTCAAACAAGACCTCGCTACCCTTCTTGAATCCTTCACTACGATGATTTGCGCCAAGCTGCATATCCTTGCAGATCTTCGCTCATCTGACCCACCTTTGCAAACCGAAGGTGAAACTTCCTCTCATTCCCATAATTTTCAGCCCCAACACTTTCAGCGTGACCTACACCTTCTTTGTGTGGATGTGACCAAATTTTATGGCTCAGATCCCACTGGATGGGTAACTCAAATGGAACATTATTTCTCTTTGTATGGCATTACAGATGAGTTGGCCAAACTCTGGTATGGTGTTCTCCATCTATATCAAGAAT
>JZKD02S1928145.1:56712-70962 GCA_000966675.3 Picea glauca | reverse complement strand
TACTCTGGCAGCAATCCAACAACACCTTTCTCAACTTCTAAATACCCCTGTTTGCACTCTTCCCTCTTGCTACCTAGGACTCCCTCTCTCTGACTCGGCAGCTAGAAACATCTCCTGGGACTCCCTCCTACTCTCCATCACCAACAGTCTCAGTAACTGGACCTTTCACTCCCTCAACCTTCCAGCCAGATTGGTTCTCCTAAAGTTAGTCCTCCAAGCCATCCCAACTTAGCTCTTCTCATCCCTAGCTGCCCCCCAATCAGTCATAAAGAAAATAAGGAATTTGCAAAGAAAATTTCTATGGCATGGCCACAAATTGAACAAAAAATGGGCCCTTGTCAGCTGGGACAAGGTCTGCAAGCCCAAATCCTCAGGTGGTCTGGGCCTTTGGGACCCTGGAAAATTAAACAACACCATGGGAGAAAGAATTTGGTGGAGATGGCTCAAAACATCAGCAACGATCTGGGAAAAACTTTGGAAATGAAAATACACCCCAAACATGCATCAAAATCAACTCATAAGAATGCAGGAGCAAATCCAAGGCTCCAACATCTGGAATGCGGCCTGGAAAAACTGACCACCCATACAGGAACATGCCTTCTAGGAAGTTCATAATGGCCAGAATGCCCTATTCTAGAGGGACTCTTGGCAGTAATCGCCACCCCTACAACTAGAAAAACAATCTATAATCCTACGAAAATCACATTCAAGATCTGGCCACTCTCAAAGTGGGAAATTTGTGGATAGATACACCCATCATCTCTCCCTATCGAAGCTGTAAATATACTCATCAAGAACTCCAAGTGGCAATGGACTGTGACCTATATCACTGGAAACAAGCTACAACCCAAAGGCGAATCCAAAAAAGCACAGACCAAGACATTCTCAGATGGGGATACACCCCTCATGGAAGCGTCACTCTCAAAGAGGGATACACTCTTCAGGAGAAACTCCATAACCTTCAGAAAGATAGCATCTGGACAACAATATGGAAATCAAAACTCTAGCCCAAAATCTCTACTTTCCTCTAGCTTCTACTTCATAATAAGATCTTAACCTGGGACAATCTTCAAAAATGAGGCTTCATTTCCCCCTCGATCTTCCAACTCTACCATATCCATGCAGAAACCATGGAGAACCTCCTAAATAACTTTCCACTCAATGAGAACATCTAGAACCAAGCCACTTGGTTCTTTAGAAAAAATAGACGAGTTAAAAACAACATCATAAGAACCATCAGGGATTGGGGCTCTGGTCCCTTCAAAACTCCTATCCTAAATAGAACCTGGAAACCCTTACAAGTCTTCATAGTTTGGTAACTATAGAAAGAGAGAAACAAAAGAATCGTTCACTCCCATATTTATCCTCTCTCCCTTCTCTGGAACATAATTCTCCTACATCTCCAAGAAACTCTTCAGCTGAATTCATGGACCAAGGACAACTTCCCAAATGACCCAGGTGAGCTCTTTCTCCTCAACGCCTGGGGCATATATTTTTCACTTTCCACCCCTCCACAGCAACCCCCCCTCTCTTCAAAATCCCTTAGTCCCTCTAAGTGGCTCCCCCCCGGCAAGTCTTGCACAAGTTCAAGTTTGATGTCACCTCAAAAGGCAATCTAGGACACTCAGGCTATGGTGCAGTCATAAGAAACAACATCGGCCAAATTCAAAGCCTCATCGCCGAAAATCTCAGATACAATACCAACAATTTTGTAGAGATTTGGGGTCTTATCAAATGAGTGCAATTAGCACTAGATCAAAACCTCACCTTCCTGATCATTGAAGNATGAAAATACACCCCAAACATGCATCAAAATCAACTCATAAGAATGCAGGAGCAAATCCAAGGCTCCAACATCTGGAATGCGGCCTGGAAAAACTGACCACCCATATAGGAACATGCCTTCTAGGAAGTTCATAATGGCCAGAATGCCCTATTCTAGAGGGACTCTTGGCAGTAATCGCCACCCCTACAACTAGAAAAATAATCTATAATCCTACGAAAATCACATTCAAGATCTGGCCACTCTCAAAGTGGGAAATTTGTGGATAGATACCCCCATCATCTCTCCCTATCGAAGCTGTAAATATACTCATCAAGAACTCCAAGTGGCAATGGACTGTGACCTATATCACTGGAAACAAGCTACAACCCAAAGGCAAATCCAAAAAATCACAGACCAAGACATTCTCAGATGGGGATACACCCCTCATGGAAGCGTCACTCTCAAAGAGGGATACACTCTTCAGGAGAAACTCCATAACCTTCAGAAAGACAGCATCTGGACAACAATATGGAAATCAAAACTCTAGCCCAAAATCTCTACTTTCCTCTAGATTCTACTTCATAATAAGATCTTAACCTGGGACAATCTTCAAAAATGAGGCTTCATTTCCCCCTCGATCTTCCAACTCTACCATATCCATGAAGAAACCATGGAGAACCTCCTAAATAACTTTCCACTCAATGAGAACATCTAGAACCAAGCCACTTGGTTCTTTAGAAAAAACAGACGAGTTAAAAACAACATCATAAGAACCATCAGGGATTGGGGCTCTGGTCCCTTCAAAAGTCCTATCCTAAATAGAACCTGGAAACCCTTACAAGTCTTCATAGTTTGGTAACTATAGAAAGAGAGAAACAAAAGAATCGTTCACTCCCATATTTATCCTCTCTCCCTTCTCTGGAACATAATTCTCCTACATCTCCAAGAAACTCTTCAGCTGAATTCATGGACCAAGGACAACTTCCCAAATGACCCAGGTGAGCTCTTTCTCCTCAACGCCTGGGGCATATATTTTTCACTTTCCACCCCTCCACAGCAACCCCCCCTCTCTTCAAAATCCCTTAGTCCCTCTAAGTGGCTCCCCCCCGGCAAGTCTTGCACAAGGTCAAGTTTGATGTCACCTCAAAAGGCAATCTAGGACACTCAGGCTATGGTGCAGTCATAAGAAACAGCATCGGCCAAATTCAAAGCCTCATCGCCGAAAATCTCAGATACAATACCAACAATTTTGTAAAGATTTGGGGTCTTATCAAATGAGTGCAATTAGCACTAGATCAAAACCTCACCTTCCTGATCATTGAAGGAGACTCCAAAATCATAATAGACTTGGCTACAAAAATCATGAATGGTCAAGATCTAGGGAAAATCACACCCAATTTGGTGCCTCCTTAGTCGACTTTATAGCTTCCAGGCTCTTCTCAAACCCTCTCTAACTCTAACACCTTCTCACATTTGGAGAAGTGCAAACAAAGTTGTAGACAGATTAGCCAATGCAGGGGTTGATTCAATGCATCATATCATCCTCCATGATTCCAGGAAGTCTCGATACTCTCCCCTTTGGCTCCAATGCAAGGAGATTTCTCATATGGATGGCCCTATTCCAGACGGGGCTCTACCTTCATCAAATTAGTTTCTCCTCCAATTTAGAAATGATCAGAAGCTCAGGAAAGAATGCATAAGACAACAAGTCGGCAGTTGATTCAGTAATTTCGACAATCGAGAGTCAGAAGCACGGAGGTTGTTTGTTCCCAAATTCGTGAAGTTGCGATAAGAGTGAGAGGATCTGGACCATTGAATCTCGAGGTGATCTGGACCGTTTATGTGGTCCAATTGACCTGATGCGAGAGAATCTTGGGCACTTGGGTTTCGGGAGTGTGGAGCATGGAGGGGGTTGTATGCCCAAGTCACGAAATCATGAAAGGAGTAATCGCGAAATGCAAAGGTCGATCTGGACCGTCAGTGCTAAAGGATATCACAACCGTCGATTTGGTCCCATAGATCTGACGTGAGCATGTTGGCATGTTTTCAGACAGAGGTAGAGTATGCGTGTTTTGTCATTGATGGAAAATATCATCACGTTCAGTAGAGTGATGATGGCATGGAAATGGCAAGATCAACAGTGAGGAGAAACAGTGATCATTGGATCACCCATCCCAAATTCTCGATGACCATTAGATCTGAATACAGATAGGATGAACGCACAAAAGAGGAGAACAAATATCAAACATTGGATGTGAGCATGAGGACTAACCATCGTTGGGTCCAAAAGAAGGAGCACAATCTTTAAGTACAATATAAAGAGGGCTTACAAAGTCCCAAAAGAAGGAGGGTCATCCATCGTCGAGGAGTACACGTGGCGAGGGATTAACATTTCGCTGACTAGAAATTCAAAGGAAGGCAGTGCTCTAACCTTCCAACTCATGATTTGTGAAATCACGATAAGATCTGGATCGTTGATCCAATAGGGACACGTGGTGATAGATAAGAGCATGACAAAGGTTTCGTTTCAGAGTTTTGGATACTGGGAGGTGGAGGAAGCAACTCACAACAGGAACTCGCGATATGCGAGATCACGAAAAATATTTGGACTGTCGAATCATCAAGATTGTGGACCATTGATCTGACTCCATTTCGGAGTTTCAGATACCGAGAGTTGGAGGTGTCAAGGACACTCACAACAAGAATGTTGAAATGAAAAATCATGAAGCACCTTTTGGAGCAGCATGTGATAACTGTCAGTGGTCACGTGAGGGGAAGGAGCTAGTGGAGCTAAGCTCCATTTCAGAGATCGCAACATGAAGATTCGAGACTCTTCACCACAGGATTCCTAAATTTGTGAATTATGAAGCACTTTTTGGATAAGTTCCAGGTCACCGCCAGTGGTCATGTGAGAGGGAGGAGCTAGCGAAGCTAAGCCCCTTTTCGAAAATCGCAACATGAAGATTCAAGACTCTTCACCTCTAGATTGTCGAAATGCAAAATGTGAAAACGTCTTTTTGTGTAGGATGTGGTCACTGTCGGTGATCATATGAGAAGGTGGAGCTAGCGGAGCTAAGCTCTTTTTCAGCAATCGCAACTTGGAGTGTCGAGACCCGTCGACACAGGATTGCTGAAATGAGAAATGAGAAAGGCATTCTGATTAGGCCCGTGTTCATAGCCCGTGGGAATATGGAGTAGGTGCGAGATCCATCATTGGAAATCCAATGGTGCAAGTTAATCAAGAATATGATCGAAGGGTCATCGTTTATTTTCATGATTAATAAGTTCAGTTACAATTCAGTTAGAAAATCGAATCATGGTTTTTGATCAATTGGTGATACAGTTGCTGAGAAGTTTTTGTATTTGCCCAAGGAGATTCGAGGTGTAACTTATGAGGCTGATGATTATAAAAGGTGAGATGCATTGACTGTGTAAGTTTGGTTGTTCTAACCGAAACAATGAGATGGACTGTAAGAAGGGTAAAATGAAAGAATGGAGAGTGTTATCGCATAGTTTGTAGCTAGGTCAAAAGGCTAGAGGATTGAGGCCAAATTGGTGTAATAGGAACCTACGTCCCTAAATAGAAAGGACCTCCCCATTGAGGTGACATTGGGTGGGGAAGGTTCCTGTTACGCCAGTTTGGCCTCAATCCTCTAGCCTTTAGACCTAGCTACAAACTGTGTGATAACAGAGAGCATGAGATAAAACTCAGAGATGAGTAACAGTTGTCGAACAGATAGAAGTAAGAACAAAATAGTAGAATATCATGTAGCAGAGCAAAACTGCAGAATAGTTTTTGAACCAGAGAAGAATTGCAGAACAATGAAGAAAGGGTAAGAATTGAAATACCTGTATTGTTTGTTTGTCAATCATTTATGCATAATCAAGGAGGAAGGGTGGTTCTAGGGAGGATTGTGGTCCTCTGATATTCAAGTTAGTTCTTGAATATTGGAAGTTGTATCTTCCATCTAGTTGTGCCTAGAAAAATAGGGTGGCAAGGTGGTGCTCGGGAAAACACAGAGTTTTTTGTATGCAAGTTGGTGCTTGTATAAATCCAGTTGGTGTTGGAATATTTAGGGAGTTGGTGCTTCCTTCTAGTGGGTGTTATAGAAACCAGAGAGTTGGTTCTCTCAACAAGTTGGATCTTGTAAAATAGAGGTAGTAGCCTCACTTTGAGTTGGTGCTCAAACATAGATGATGTACAGAACTTAAAAGACTGCCTATCATTTCGAAGAAGAAGAGNGCACTAGATCAAAACCTCACCTTCCTGATCATTGAAGGAGACTCCAAAATCATAATAGACTTGGCTACAAAAATCATGAATGGTCAAGATCTAGGGAAAATCACACCCAATTTGGCACCTCCTTAGTCGACTTTATAGCTTCCAGGCTCTTCTCAAACCCTCTCTAACTCTAACACCTTCTCACATTTGGAGAAGTGCAAACAAAGTTACAGATAGATTAGCCAATGCAGGGGTTGATTCAATGCATCATATCATCCTCCATGATTCCAGGAAGTCTCGATACTCTCCCCTTTGGCTCCAATGCAAGGAGCTTTCTCATATGGATGGCCCTATTCCAGACGGGGCTCTACCTTCATCAAATTAGTTTCTCCTCCAATTTAGAAATGATCAGAAGATCAAGAAAGAATGCAGAAGAGCACAAGTCAGCAGTTGATTCAGTAATTTCGACAATCGAGAGTCAGAAGCACGGAGGTTGTTTCTTCCCAAATTCGTGAAGTTGCGATAAGAGTGAGAGGATCTGGACCATTGAATATCGAGGTGATCTGGACCATTTATGTGGTCTAGTTGACCTGATGCGAGAGAATCTTGGGAACTCGGGTTTCGGGAGTTTGGAGCATGGAGGGGGTTGTATGCCCAAGTCACGAAATCATGAAAGGAGTAATCGCGAAATGCAAAGGTCGATCTGGACCGTCAGTGCTAAAGGAGATCACAACCGTCGATTTGGTCCCATAGATCTGACGTGAGCATGTTGGCATGTTTTTAGACAGAGGTAGAGTATGCGTGTTTTGTCATTGATGGAAAATATCATCACGTTCAGTAGAGTGATGATGGCATGGCAATGGCAAGATCAACAGTGAGGAGAAACAGTGATCATTGGATCACCCATCCCGAATTCTCGATGACCATTAGATCTGAATACAGATAGGATGAACGCACAAAAGAGGACAACAAATATCAAACATTGGATGTGAGCATGAGGAGTAACCATCGTTGGGTCCAAAAGAAGGAGCACAATCTTTAAGTACAATATAAAGAGGGCTTACAAAGTCCCAAAAGAAGGAGGGTCATCCATCGTCGAGGAGTACACGTGGCGAGGGATTAACATTTCGCTGACTAGAAATTCAAAGGAAGGCAGTGCTCTAACCTTCCAACTCATGATTTGTGAAATCACGATAAGATCTGGATCGTTGATCCAATAGGGACACGTGGTGATAGATAAGAGCATGACAAAGGTTTCGTTTCAGAGTTTTGGATACTGGGAGGTGGAGGAAGCAACTCACAACAGGAACTCGCGATATGCGAGATCACGAAAAATATTTGGACTGTCGAATCATCAAGATTGTGGACCATTGATCTGACTCCATTTCGGAGTTTCAGATACCGAGAGTTGGAGGTGTCAAGGACACTCACAACAAGAATGTTGAAATGAAAAATCATGAAGCACCTTTTGGAGCAGCATGTGATAACTGTCAGTGGTCACGTGAGGGGAAGGAGCTAGTGGAGCTAAGCTCCATTTCAGAGATCGCAACATGAAGATTCGAGACTCTTCACCACAGGATTCCTAAATTTGTGAATTATGAAGCACTTTTTGGATAAGTTCCAGGTCACCGCCAGTGGTCATGTGAGAGGGAGGAGCTAGCGAAGCTAAGCCCCTTTTCGAAAATCGCAACATGAAGATTCAAGACTCTTCACCTCTAGATTGTCGAAATGCAAAATGTGAAAACGTCTTTTTGTGTAGGATGTGGTCACTGTCGGTGATCATATGAGAAGGTGGAGCTAGCGGAGCTAAGCTCTTTTTCAGCAATCGCAACTTGGAGTGTCGAGACCCGTCGACACAGGATTGCTGAAATGAGAAATGAGAAAGGCATTCTGATTAGGCCCGTGTTCATAGCCCGTGGGAATATGGAGTAGGTGCGAGATCCATCATTGGAAATCCAATGGTGCAAGTTAATCAAGAATATGATCGAAGGGTCATCGTTTATTTTCATGATTAATAAGTTCAGTTACAATTCAGTTAGAAAATCGAATCATGGTTTTTGATCAATTGGTGATACAGTTGCTGAGAAGTTTTTGTATTTGCCCAAGGAGATTCGAGGTGTAACTTATGAGGCTGATGATTATAAAAGGTGAGATGCATTGACTGTGTAAGTTTGGTTGTTCTAACCGAAACAATGAGATGGACTGTAAGAAGGGTAAAATGAAAGAATGGAGAGTGTTATCGCATAGTTTGTAGCTAGGTCAAAAGGCTAGAGGATTGAGGCCAAATTGGTGTAATAGGAACCTACGTCCCTAAATAGAAAGGACCTCCCCATTGAGGTGACATTGGGTGGGGAAGGTTCCTGTTACGCCAGTTTGGCCTCAATCCTCTAGCCTTTAGACCTAGCTACAAACTGTGTGATAACAGAGAGCATGAGATAAAACTCAGAGATGAGTAACAGTTGTCGAACAGATAGAAGTAAGAACAAAATAGTAGAATATCATGTAGCAGAGCAAAACTGCAGAATAGTTTTTGAACCAGAGAAGAATTGCAGAACAATGAAGAAAGGGTAAGAATTGAAATACCTGTATTGTTTGTTTGTCAATCATTTATGCATAATCAAGGAGGAAGGGTGGTTCTAGGGAGGATTGTGGTCCTCTGATATTCAAGTTAGTTCTTGAATATTGGAAGTTGTATCTTCCATCTAGTTGTGCCTAGAAAAATAGGGTGGCAAGGTGGTGCTCGGGAAAACACAGAGTTTTTTGTATGCAAGTTGGTGCTTGTATAAATCCAGTTGGTGTTGGAATATTTAGGGAGTTGGTGCTTCCTTCTAGTGGGTGTTATAGAAACCAGAGAGTTGGTTCTCTCAACAAGTTGGATCTTGTAAAATAGAGGTAGTAGCCTCACTTTGAGTTGGTGCTCAAACATAGATGATGTACAGAACTTAAAAGACTGCCTATCATTTCGAAGAAGAAGAGNTTTCTCTACTAAAAGTGGAGTTAGAAGAGGCAAAGAAAATAGAAGACATACTGAAACAATAGTTGTCAGAGAAGAAAGAGATTTGTGGAGCCTTAGAAGAAGAGATAGTAAAAACAAGAAAAGAAATGGAGAAGTTTAAGGAATTGTATCACCAAAATCTGCCAAGTATTAAAGCCTCGGAAGAATTAACTTCCATTCTAAATCAACAAAGGAATCCAAAGTTGAAAGATGTCTTGGGCTATAAAGAAGGATCAAGTAGTGATCATCCAAGTAATACAGAACCCATCAAGTTTGTCAAAACTACAATCATTGACAACAACCACTCTGCAGAAACAAAGAAATAAAATTAGTCACCAAGAAGGAATGAAAGAAAAAGTACCAGAACCGAATATGTAGATCAAAGAAATAACACAAACACATTTTCTGATCAAAGAAATCATCAGTATGGAAGAAATCAACTACAGCCTTTTTCAAGGTACAAAGGTTTTTTCTATGGTTATTGTTATTTATGTTCTAACTTTGGTCACAAAGATGTAAATTGTTCTTTAAGATCTAGATATTTGAAATCAAGATACTCAAGGAATAAGTATCTGCCACAACAAAGATTGATACAGCCAAGAAACAAATGACCACATACTATAAATCATGTGATCGATGGAGGAAGGATGCAGGTGAAACATAACAACAGTTATGAGCATAACAATCGTTATGATCTATTATTCAGTGAACCAGAATATTACATCTATCATAACTATGGACATAAATATGCAGATTGTCACTTAAGGAATTTTAAGCCAGATTCGAATCCTACTGCTGAAAATTTCAAGATTTGGAAGAAGAAAGAAGATGACAAGTGTAGACTAGTGTTATCAGCCCAAAAACAAAATAATCCCTCGTATATTGACAGTGGATGTTCCAAACATATGACTGGAGACAAAAGTAAGTTTCTAACTCTAAGTGAAAGCAAATCAGAGAATGTAACTTTTGGAAATGATGCACCAGGAAAAATAAAAGGTAAAGAAATGGTAAGTTTGAGTAATGGAAAAGGGAAAGATCAAGATGTGTTGTTGGTAGAAGGTCTGAGACATAATTTTCTTAGTGTCAGTCAAGTCTGTGACTGAGGATGTGAAGTCGTTTTTACTTCTAAATATTGTAGAATAAAATCTATGAATTCAGGACAGTGAGTTGCAAAAGGGATAAGAACAGAAAACAATGTCTATGTGTTAAAAGAAGAAAACGAAGAATGCCACTTAAGAAAGTATGGTGAAAGTTGGTTATGGCATAGGATACTTGGACACTTAAATTTTGATCATATAATAAAGCTCAAAAATAGTGAGGCAGTAAAGGATCTTCAAAAGATATCAAAGCCATATGATTATGTTTGTAAACCATACCAGATAGGAAATCTTGCTCGGACATAGTTCAAATCTAAAAACTTTCCTTCAACAGAAAAACCCCTCTAGTTAGTACATATGGATTTATGTGGACCATCAAGGAAAGAAGGTACAAGAAAAGAAAATTATTTTATGTTGATTATTGATGATTATTCTAGACTAACATGGGTTTCCTTTTTGAANTTTCTCTACTAAAAGTGGAGTTAGAAGAGGCAAAGAAAATAGAAGACATACTGAAACAATAGTTGTCAGAGAAGAAAGAGATTTGTGGAGCCTTAGAAGAAGAGATAGTAAAAACAAGAAAAGAAATGGAGAAGTTTAAGGAATTGTATCACCAAAATCTGCCAAGTATTAAAGCCTCGGAAGAATTAACTTCCATTCTAAATCAACAAAGGAATCCAAAGTTGAAAGATGTCTTGGGCTATAAAGAAGGATCAAGTAGTGATCATCCAAGTAATACAGAACCCATCAAGTTTGTCAAAACTACAATCATTGACAACAACCACTCTGCAGAAACAAAGAAATAAAATTAGTCACCAAGAAGGAATGAAAGAAAAAGTACCAGAACCGAATATGTAGATCAAAGAAATAACACAAACACATTTTCTGATCAAAGAAATCATCAGTATGGAAGAAATCAACTACAGCCTTTTTCAAGGTACAAAGGTTTTTTCTATGGTTATTGTTATTTATGTTCTAACTTTGGTCACAAAGCTGTAAATTGTTCTTTAAGATCTAGATATTTGAAATCAAGATACTCAAGGAATAATTATCTGCCACAACAAAGATTGATACAGCCAAGAAACAAACGACCACATACTATAAATCATGTGATCGATGGAGGAAGGATGCAGGTGAAACATAACAACAGTTATGAGCATAACAATCATTATGATCTATTATTCAGTGAACCAGAATATTACATCTATCATAACTATGGACATAAATATGCAGATTGTCGCTTAAGGAATTTTAAGCCAGATTCGAATCCTACTGCTGAAAATTTCAAGATTTGGAAGAAGAAATAAGATGACAAGTGTACACTAGTGTTATCAGCCCAAAAACAAAATAATCCCTCGTATATTGACAGTGGATGTTCCAAACATATGACTGGAGACAAAAGTAAGTTTCTAACTCTAAGTGAAAGCAAATCAGAGAATGTAACTTTTGGAAATGATGCACCAGGAAAAATAAAAGGTAAAGAAATGGTAAGTTTGAGTAATGGAAAAGGGAAAGATCAAGATGTGTTGTTGGTAGAAGGTCTGAGACATAATTTTCTTAGTGTCAGTCAAGTCTGTGACTGAGGATGTGAAGTCGTTTTTACTTCTAAATATTGTAGAATAAAATCTATGAATTCAGGACAGTGAGTTGCAAAAGGGATAAGAACAGAAAACAATGTCTATGTGTTAAAAGAAGAAAACGAAGAATGCCACTTAAGAAAGTATGGTGAAAGTTGGTTATGGCATAGGATACTTGGACACTTAAATTTTGATCATATAATAAAGCTCAAAAATAGTGAGGCAGTAAAGGATCTTCAAAAGATATCAAAGCCATATGATTATGTTTGTAAACCATACCAGATAGGAAATCTTGCTCGGACATAGTTCAAATCTAAAAACTTTCCTTCAACAGAAAAACCCCTCTAGTTAGTACATATGGATTTATGTGGACCATCAAGGAAAGAAGGTACAAGAAAAGAAAATTATTTTATGTTGATTATTGATGATTATTCTAGACTAACATGGGTTTCCTTTTTGAAGGAAAAATATGAAGCATTTGAAAAATTCAAAGTGTTTAAGGCTCTAATTGAGAATCAAACAGGAAAAAGATTGAAAGAAGTAAGGTCTGATAGAGGAGGAGATTTTGTCTCATGGAACTTCAAAGAGTTATGTGATAAACATGGAATCAAAAAAGAGTACACAATTCCAAGGACTCCAAAGCAAAATGGAGTTGTTGAGAGGCAGAATAGATTAGTACAGCAAATGGCAAGATCAATGATGAATGAAAAGAACATACCTCAGACATATTGGGTGGAAGCAATTCATACAGTTGTTCACATTCTTAACAAAGCTCATCTCAGACCACACAGTGACAAGACTCCTTATGAACTATGGTTTGGAAGACCTACCTCAATCAAACATTTTAAAGTGTTTGGGAGTAAATGTTATATCAAGAATAATGATGACAATATTGGCAAATATGATGATAGGGCTGATGAAGGTATATTCTTAGGTTATGCTACAAACAGTAAAGGTTACATATGCTACAATAAGAGGTTGCATAAATTGGTTGATTGTATTGACATAAAAGTTGATGAAGAAATCATGATAGGAAATGTAAGCAGTGTTGAACCAAGCACAGAAGATATAATTGAAAACGAAGATGAACAGGTCCAAGGATCAGAAAGAGAATAATCTGAATCAGACGAAGATACGAATACTCCAACTGACACAAATCAGCAAAAAGAAGAAAAATCACCTCTCAGAATTGTTAGAAAGAATCATTCTGAAAATAAGATAATTGGAGATATAAATAAAGGAGTTCAGACAATAAGGAAATTGATTAAAGACTCAGAACAATCCCATGTTACTTTTTTATCTATGGTTGAACCTAAAAATTTTGATGAAGCCAGCCAGCATGATGATTGGATTAGAGTTATGAATGAAGAGTTTGATTAGATTGAGAAGAACAATACTTGGGAGCTTGTTCCTAGGCCTGAATACAAGAATGTAATAGGTTCCAAATGGGTGTTCAAAAATAAAATGAATGAAAAAGGACAAGTTGTTAGAAATAAAGCCAGATTGGTCTGTAAAGGGTATGCACAAGTTGNAGGTCGGGATTTTGATGAAACTTTTGCACCAGTGGCAAGATTGGAAGCAATCATAATGTTTCTTGCATATTCATGTCATAAGAACTTTAAAGTTTATCAGATGGATGTTAAGTCAACATTTCTTAATGGAGATCTAGAGGAAGAAGTATATATGGAACAACCTAAAGGATTTTCATTGACAGATAACCCTGATTATATCTGCAAGATGAAGAAGGATTTATATGGACTGAAACAAGCACCACGAGCTTGGTATTATAGATTGGACAATTTTTTACAAGACAAAGGATTCAAGAAAGGTACTGTTGATAGCAATCTCTACATAAAAACTAAAAGTGATGATTTACTAGTTGTTTTGATTTATGTAGATGACATTATTTTTTGCTGTAATAATGATTCCTTTGTTCAATGGTTTTCTAACTCTATGAAAATAGAGTTTGAGATGTCCATGATAGGAATTTTGAGATTTCCATGATATGAAAACAGAGTTCTGCAGGAATTTTTATCTCTCAAGAAAAATATTTGAAAGAGACGTTGAAGAAATTTCAGATGGAGTATTCATCTCCTGTTAGTACACCTATGGTGGTTGGTTGCAATCTTAGTAAAGATGATATTTCACCTAATGTTGATCAAAGGACATATCTCTCTATGATAGGAATTCTTATGTACATCACATCATCTCGTCCTGATATAATGCAAGTTGTTGGAATGGTAGATCGTTATCAATCTGCTCCTAAACAAAGTCATTTGGTAGTTGTCACAAGAATATTCAAATACTTGAAGGGAACAAGGACTTATGGTCTGTGGTATCCCAAAAATCAGAATTTTCAGTTAACTGCTTATTCAGATGCAGATTGGGCAAATTGTGTGGATGAGAGAAAGAGCACCAGTGGAGGTGCATTCTTTCTGGGTGACTCGTTGGTAGCATGGATTAGTAAGAAGCAGGGATCTATTTTCTTATCAACTACAGAGGCAGAGTACATTGTTGTTACTACTTGTTGCACTCAGATTTTATGGATGATTCAAACTCTTACAGATTTGAAGGTAAATTATACTGATCCGATT
>JZKD02S1928145.1:37509-56702 GCA_000966675.3 Picea glauca | reverse complement strand
TAATGGAAGGATATAGTAAGCGTGAATCATGAAGTAACGCTAACCATTGATCTACTTCGGGAGCATTCTTGACCGCTAATCAAGCATAGTGGAAGAATAAAGTAAGCATGAATCACAAAGTAACACTAATTTTTGATCTACTTCAGGAGCATTCTCGACTGTTCAACCGAGTACAATGGAAGGATAGCGTAAGCAATACTAGAAACCGATAGAAACCAATTTCCCACTCTTGATGACCACTTCGATAGGTCAATATCCGGAATAATACAATGTTTGTAAAGTCTAATAATACCGAATACCTGGAGAGACGAATACCCGGAGAGACATAACTCCTTTTTTCCTAAGTCTAATAGCTCCTTTTTTCCTAAGTCTATAGTTCTAGCTCCTGGTCATGTGAAGGTTCTTAAGCAACTCGAGGGTCAAGTTGAATAACTTCCTGAGAAAAATGAGTTAAGCCTTTGGTTCTTAGCCGAAGGGCATATGAAAAATATGTCAACATGGAGTGCTTATATGTACTTCAACGAAGTTTACTTTGGGAAGTATTACTCTGATAAAATGCAAGAAGGCCGAAGTCCAAAGGACTTGGTTCCAAAATTGGTCTCTTGATAGAGGAATACGGGTGAAAGAAGAGGTGCTAGGAAAAATGCTTAAATAGATAATCCCATGGTTTTGAGCCCGCAGTCATTTGAACATTGGGTTGAAGAAAGTGCCTTTGCAGAATATGATTTATGTAAAACAATTAAAGGCCTGTAATTTGAAAATACTAACACCACATCAGTAAAGAGGGTCAGTAAAAGATCGAATATGGTCTATTGAAGAAATAGGGATGTAGTGTAAGAATGGGAATGATATAAGGATTTGATCCATACCTATGATCAACTCATGTGGATGAAATTCAAATCAATATCAATCTTCTAATTAATTGAGAAAATTACAAAATAAATTAATGAATAAAAGGATAAGATTATTTATGTTGAAATTAAATGAAGAGGTGCAATGGTTCATGTCAAAAGACACGATGGTAAAATCATATATATAGATAGATATAATGGATTGAATGAAAGTTCATTCTATCAAGTTGGTGTCTGTTTACAAGCTGAGTCTTGTTATGAGGGTTGGATTCCTCACATCTTAGTTGGATTTGAGATCAACAAGTTAGGTCTTGTTATGAGGTTTGGATTCCTCATTTTTCAGTTGGATATGAGAACTACAAGCTAGGTCTTGTATGAGAGAGTTGGATCACTCATATTCAGTTGAAATTGAAGATATTAAAGGATTGATTTTATTTGTATTCATTCAAGTTAAATAAATAAAATAAATATATTTTATCTACTTCATACAACTTGTGTTATACATGTTTATGAATAATTAATTGAGTTGCATATATCTTATTCAGTTAATTCAGTTAATATATGAAAGTGTGAAAAATAGTCAAACGTTCCAAACACTGATTCACACCCCCCTTTTAGTGTCAGTGTGTGTTTCAACATAACCCATCACCTTGGACAAATCCAAATCCTTGGCAGTACCAAAGAACTCCAATTCCTCCTCCATACCAATCGTTTCCTAGCATGCCACAAAATCAGTGGAATCAACCATCACCAGGACGTAGGCCACAAAATTTCCAACAACCTACTTTACTGCCTCCTCCTCCTAAAACACACACTACTCAAAACGATGTTCCTTCTAAGAAACCTCAGCTAAATTCTCAACCTACTCCAAATCCAAACAATAAGCAAGTCCAACCTGTATACAACAATGATACAACTTATCAAACTTATTTTGTGAAATTACAAGAGATAAATCTCAGATCAAGAAAAATATTGCAACAACAACCGAAGCTCATAGAAAATAAAGAACTGAGAAATAAAACATTACCTTACCTCAACCACAAGCCTTTCCTTACCTTGAAATATTACAAGAAAAAAAAAACTTATACATTTGAGGAAAAATAACTATTAGGAGAACTTAAAAATTTGTGCATAAATATACCTATATTACAATCTCTTAAGGATGTGACCATTTTCAATAAGTATATCAAGGAAGAATGCATTAGAAGATCAGGGAGGAAAACAAAATATGTTCCTACTATAAATGTTATATGACAACTAGCTGACCTTATGCTTGGGAAGTTAATTGTACTTAAATACTTGGATCCAGGGAGTCCTTTAGTAAATTCCCATATTAACAACACCCTGGTACATAATACTCTTATTTATCTAGGATCTACAATCAACATTATGACTAAATATACCATGATGAAACTCAACCTTCATGTATTTCTGAGAAACACCCCAACTGTCCTACAACTTGCAGATAGATCCACAATTAAACCTGAAGGCATGTCAAAAGATATCATAATTTCCATTGAATCTTGGGATTACCCTACTGAATTCCTAGTCCTTCAATCCAAGACTTAGTCTAATGGATATCCTCTCGTTTTGGAAAGGACTTTGTTGGTGACAAAAAATGCATACATTGAATGTAGAGCAAAAAATATGACCATCACTGATGGACTTTCCCAAAAGAAAATTGTTCTTTACCCCCCTAACCAACCTTCGATAACATAAAATATGCCTATGTGGGTGGAAGATAAATAATACCTAACAAAAACAACTTCCTACCCCATCTACACAATTCACACTTCCTTGGTTGATAGTACAATTGATGAGGACACTTTCCTTGAAAATTTTCTGCAAAATCAATATCCAAAAGATATGAAAATAGTAGGGATAAATGATGATAACATATCTGAAATTTCTATAGAAAAAGACATTGAATTATGGATATATTTGTTTACTGTTGAGATAGAATATCCAACTATAAAAACCATATAGATCAACCCTGCAAAACCCCTCTAAATCAACAATAAACTCACTAGTCAACAAGAACAAAAACTGTTTGATGTGCTGAAAATAAATATTGAAGATTTTGTATGGGATTATAAAGACATGAAAGACATCCATCCTTCTATTTGTACTCACCACATTTACATTAAGGAGGACTACAAACTTGTTAGGAATCCCCAAATAAGGATGAACCATGCAATGGAATACATAGTTAAACAAGAACTCCAAAAGTTGCTTGATGCTAGATTCATATATCCTATCTCAGAAAGTGAATGGGTCGCTCCTCTAGTTATTATCCCAAAGAAAAATGAGAAGTGGAGAATATGTGTAGATTATTGGGAGTTGAACAAGGCTACTAGAAAGGACCATTTCCCCCTACCTTTTATTTACCAAGTTTTGGATGTCTTGGCTGGGAATAAATACTTTTCCTTTTTGGATGATTTTAGTGGATACAATCAAATTCAGATCAGTCTCGAGGATCAGGACAATACCACCTTTACTTCCCCTTGGGGTACATTTTCATACAAAGGATTACATTTTGGCTTGTGTAATGCCCCGACCACTTTTCAAAGAGAAATTATTAACACATTTTTAGAATTCATCCATGATAAAGTTGAGATCTATATGGATGAATTTACCCCGTATGGAAATTCATTTGATGAAGCCTTGGAAAATATAGATAAGGTTCTCCAAATATGTAGAGAAATGAATCTATCACTTAGCAATGAAAAATTCAATATGATTATGAATGAGGATATTGTGTTAGGACATCACCTGTCCTCTAGAGGGATTGAAGTAGACAAAGAAAAGATCAAAATCATCACCTTACTTCCTACCCCTTTGAAACTAAAACATGTAAGAATATTTCTTGGACATGTAGGATATTACAAGAGGTTTATTAAGGACTTCAGTAGAATATCTTCTCCCATGTTTACCTTGTTTTCCAAATATGTGGAATACTACTGGACTCTAAACTTTCAACAAGCTTTTGAAAGAATCAAGGAAAAACTTGCAACTGCTCCTGTCTTACAAGGTCCTAATTGGGGTCTCCCATTTCACATTCACACCTATGCATCAGAAAAGTCCTTAGGAGCATTCTTAGGATAATATGAAGACAATAAACCTTATGAAATTTACTGCATAAGTAAGAATTTAGCTGGTTTAGAACTAAATTATACTGTTACATAAAATGAAATTTTAGCAATGGTTCATGCTCTCAATAAATTCAGAGATTATGTTACAAGTTATAAAGTTTTTGCACATATAGATCATGCTACCATTAGATACTTAATGAATAAACCTAACAGTAATGGTAGGATGATTAGCTAGTTTTTGTTATTACAATAGTTTGATCTAACAATTCTTGATAAGCCTGGAAAACATAATGTGGTTGCAAATTTCTTGTCCAGATTAACCATTCCTACTGAAGAAGGAATGATTGATGACCAATTTCCAGATGAGCACCTATTTTCCAAATCAATACAAACCACTTGGTTTTTTTATATAGAAAATTACCTTACAACAAGAAAGTTTCCTCAACATTTCTCCTATAGAGAGAGATGCAAGATTGTCCGAAAAATTTCATCCTACACTTGGGTTGTAGGCTATTCTTTCAAACTATGTGTTGTAGCCGCAACAACCCCCCTTTTTTCTTTTTGCTTTTACAAGCGAAAGGAAAGGGGTCCCCTACTAAAATTTCAATTCTATTTCCTAATCCTCTATTGCTTGAGCCTAATGTTATGTCTTTGCCTACTTTAAGGGAGTTGTAGGTTTTATATTGTTGGATGGTTTTTTTTTATTGGTGTTTATTATTCATTTCGATCTGATGATTTCAAATATCTTCATGATGCTTATTGACCTATGATGTTTCATTGAGATTTGTTTCAAACTATTCATTGATTCTAAAGCGTTTCATGATACTATGTGGCTACAAGGTCTGATGTTCTATTGCATGTATTGGATGAGGTTTTGGCTAATTATTTACTAATTGACTAATTCAATTTTTTCATCCTCTTGCTGACATGTTATGATTCATGACTTCGTCCTTATGCTCTTGCATATGGATTCTACTCTTCTTCTTTGAACTATATTATATAGTCTTAGAACACTCATCTACAACCACCATATTATTGTTCAATAAACCTAACACTCTCTTATAAGTTGGTTTAAAGGAAGGGAATATATTTTTTGGATAGTTTTCTTTTGATTGCATGGTTGATCTCATTCTTTTGTTTTGTAGGAGCAGGTGTGAAACGACACTTTGTTCGCATAGCCACTCCAACCTTGAGAGGCATGTGGGGAAAATTGTTCATCCTTTTCTAGAATCTTGACTTTGATCCTTACTGAGATTAACCTTTTCTTATTTCCCTGAGATCCTAAGTTTCTAAGGCTGTTGGATCCACATTCACTGCATACTTTTTCCTGAGCCTCTTCAGATTGACCTCTACCGAATTATTCTTTTGGCCTTCCCTCTCTACAAAAAACTAGGACCAAGGCCTATTGGGTTTTATCCTTTTTTTTCTCTATTTTTTCTCTATACAAACCTCATAGTTGGATTATGCTCGTCAAGAGTTTTCCAACGAATTTAACCAAATATAAATCCGAGTCCTGGATCAAAAGTTATGGATTCCCAAAATTTCCTAAGCCAAAACTCACCTTTTCCACCTCACTTCCACGTGGTTCACTCTTGCATGTTCCGTATGACTTGGTATCGATGCATGGTGTTGATGTGGCATACACCACCTTCCCTGATCTTTGTCGGGATTTGTCCTAACTCTTCTTCCCAACCTTCCGATCACAAACTATGATAATGATATCATATATTGATTGTCCTTGGTATTCACACTCTTCATTTTCAAAGTCCTTCTCCATCAGAGTACATCTACTCCTGATATCGCAACTCACTCCGATGACCCTCCCCTGATGAATCATTCAGATTGCATTCCACTCGCTATTTGATTGACGACCTTCATTTGTTCTTAGAGTTGATGGCCTTACGACTACAATACCCACAATACAAAGATTTATTTCTGTTTCTCAGTTAGGGAATTTTCCTTCGTTGCCTCAGATCGAATCCTTGTCTTCTTCTTTCATATAGAAATGTTGTTCGCAGCTGAATTCTTTGGTGAATTACGCATGCTATTTTGAATCTAAACCCATTTTCCTTCCAAGCAACCAACATCGGAACCACATGCTTATTACTTTAAAACATTTCGCGAGTTTAAACCTCAAGCATATTTCCAAAGAGAAACTCTCCCGAGCCGTCGATAGTTTCCCTGAGTGAACGATCAGTTCTTTTCTGTACAATAGTATTCATGTTAGAACTTCGGAGGGTCAAAGTTAACACTTTGAACAGGTCGATCTAGACCTTTCATATCCAAAATGAATCTGTGGGGGAATATGCTTCGATACCCATTGTCGATACCATGGAACTTAACAATTTTTCTGGATGTCGAATAATCGTCTTCGAATACACATCATCACTTTTTTCGGGCTTTAACCTTCAACACAAAAATTCAATAAGAATATTCTTCAATTCTTTTGTTCGATCCCTTTTCACTGACACATTAAAGAAGACTACAAAATATATCCCTCGAAGGATGATGTATATTTCTCTAGATCTGTTTAACGATCATATCTCTCTCTCATAGTTAATACATCGAGATGGCAATTGAATAGGATATAGGAAGACTCCGATGCGAATTTCTAAATGCACACTCTACAATTTTCAAGGTTCGATGGAAAATTGACCAGAACCGTTGATATGGTGTCAGAATGAGGCCCATGATACCTCTTTGGAAAGGTGTCAAACAGAGGAACATAGTGGTATAGATCTCCAGGTCAAACACTAGATAAAAGACATCATAAAATGAGAAAAAACCGACAACCACAAATTTGGGTGGAAAAATGGCCATACCAACTACAAGCAGTCATATCTGGGGCTATGAGCAACAAAATCAAGCCCATGATATCTCTATAGAAATATGAAGAAGATAAGAACAAGTTGGAATTGAAAATGTGGGAAGATTGAGAGTGCAAATTTCTCGAGAATGCAAAAAAAATATGAAACCTGAATTCGTATGGAAAACCGGGTATGCTGACTTCAAATATTCATATATTGAGTTGCAAACAACAAAATGGAGCCAACAATAGCTCAACGAAAATCTAAGACATAGGAGAATAATACACAATAATCACATTCTGTAGGTTGAAGCCAGAAACACCCAGAAACTTACAAAAAACAAAAGATAATGCAAATGGAAAGAGGCAATGAGTGTTTTTAAACATATATCATTTATAAAATAATGACTCATGAGTCTATTCAGTTCTTCTGTGTAATGCTTACATATGTCCATAAGGAAAATGAGAGAAAATAAACATAAGGAAAATCAAATGAACAATGATGAGAACTGAAGAGTCTCTCTCTTGTCTTATAAAAGATAACTCATGGCATAGAGTGAGGAATTTTTCCCTTTGCAACAAAGGATGGTATTTTTACTTCTGAGTAATAAAGAGCATGAGGAATTTCGGAAAATTGTGGCTTTTATAGATGTAGTAGAGATTATTCTTTATGCATTTATCTTCTTCTTGAGTAGATAGGATTCTGTCGTATGAATTATTTCCACACTCTGTTATGTTTTCTCATGATGTCACATGTTTCTTCATGAGTACATAAATGATGTTATAGATGTATTGTTCAACTATTTGTCTGTGCATCTGCAACATTATTGTTTTCATTTACCATTATAATACATGAATTATTTATGGTTATGATGGTTATCTTTCTTTGCACTCATTCTATTAGTTTTTCTCCTAGGATAAGTTAGAATTAGTTAGATTGGATTAGTTAGCTCTTAGTTAGTTTAGCCTTCGAATTAGTTAGAACTCTTTGGGGGGTAGTTCACTATCTTTCCCCTTTTTATTATTTTAATTTTGAGTGATAGCAAGGCCCATAAACTCATGGGAAATGCTACCCCAAATGAGAGTAGGTCTCATTGGGACCTGCAATTAGGCATTTTCCATCATCTGATTGAACGGGTCATTTTGGCCCGTCAACAGAAATGGTGCTAGAAGGAGGGCCATATGACAAGCTAAGCCTATGGAGTCATTCTTGTTAATTTTTGTTTTAATTTACTAATGGCTCCATCCCATATCCCTTTATGGAGGTTTTTTTCTATTACTTTACCTCCCAAACCTCCTAGAAACATTTTACATTTCTTGTCACAACTTAGATTTGATGGAGAGAGTGAAATCTCTGCATCTAAACATGCTTTTAATTTTTGGAAATTTTGTGGTTCTCACAAAATTACTGATGGAAACACCATTTGCAGGCTATTCACTCTCACTCTTGCAATATGGGTCAAGAGTTGGTGCGAGACTTTGTTGGTTTCCTCTATTCACACATGGGAACAATTTATACATGAAGTTTTGCATGCTTTTGAGAACTATGATTATGATATTTTATGTGCATAAATTTTAGAGATTAAGAAAAATGAAGATGAATCTCTTGCAAATTTTATTATCAGATTTAATCATCTTTGCTATAGATTTCCTTTGAATGATAGGCCCTCTAACAATGATTTGATTTCATGCCTAGTATCTCTTACTAATGAAACATATGAGCTAGTGGATGAAATATCTAAATCATGTTTTAATGTCCCTCTACACACTGATTTGGATTTAAATGAAAATGTTGAAAATGATAATGGTTTGGATGGAATTCATACCTCTAGATCTTTCTTTACTATGGGGGATATATATCATATAGAAAATTATTTTTTTGGAAGAAACCTATGTATCCTCCCACCACTCCATTCCCCCTTACCTTCTTTGTACCTCTTGTGTTGTAGTTCCAAGTTCATATTTTTTTGTAGCTACCCAAGAGGAGGGTTTTCATGCTGATAAGAAGACACTTCAGGTCACACCGATGGTTATGTCAGGCTCTCATTATCCTATCTCATCTTTTCCATCACAAGGAATGGAAGAGGAAGTTATGGGGAAAAACTTCTATGCAGATCATTTTGTTAATGAAGAAAATCTAGACACTCATGAAATCAATTCTTCCTCACCCATGGATGACTTGGAATTAATTCCTCTTGTTTTGGATTGTATTGTTGTTACAAATTCTCCTTGTATAGTTGACATAGATCAATAATGTTTTCCTACTGCTAGTGGATCATTTATTGAAAATTCTTTTTCTAATAATTCTTGTGATTTTCTCCCCTCTTCTAACCATGAATGTGTTTTGGAAGACATATCAGATTGTCATATTTTGCATGGGAAAAACAAACATGATGATCTCTTCACTCCAAGAGAAGAAATAAACATGCAGGAATTACCTCTTTTATCTCAACAATATATGTTTAACTTGGAAGAGGAAAACCATCTTGAGGAAGGATGTACTGATTATGAAACCAAACCTAATGCATATCCCACTAATTCACAATCATCCAACGATGTTTTTAAAGAGGAGGAACTACCATTTAGGGAGTCACTTTCTAAAAATACCTCTTGTTCTAGAGAATCTTTTCATTCTCTAAATTCTTCCACTTATTTCTATTTATGTCCTGGTTTTTTTAATGGATTAATTTTGCAGGAAACCACCCCCCATATGAATCAAATAGAATTAATGTGGATGACCCTTGTTGAAGTACTTGATGTTGGTGATGCACATTTGGAATCTAGATAGGATAAGGCCTATTCCCATGAACTAATTATAACCAAGCCTTATCAACCTTTTTCATGGGATGAAGAGAATTATGTAGAAAATGTCTATCAAATGATGTCTTCTTCTTTCTCTTCTTCATTTTTTTTTATCAATAATGAATCTCCTTGTTCAAATATCCCTTTGTTGAATATTGTTAATACTAGTGGATCTCACCATTGTTTCTAAATGATCTCTCATACCATGGTTGGTCCTAACCCATACATATCATATGATCTCACTATTCTATCTCAAGTAGTTGGTTACTTGAAGTGTGAGTCCAGGGAGACTTTCTAAGATAATGAGGCACTTCGGTATTTTCCGATGGTTATGTAAGACCCTTATTCTTTTGGTTTTCCTTTAGAGACAAACAACTTTGTTAGCACAAATATTATGTCACTGAGCACACTTTATATAAACTCTATGCATGATTCTCATTTGGAATGACACTTTCCATTGAACTCCTTCCATCAATTCTATGACAGAAGTGCAAGATTTTATGATAGGATTGAAGCATGGTTGGAGAGATACTTTTTAGATAGACTTCCCATGAATTATCATTGTTACATTTCTGATATGGTGGATAGAGTTTATCATGCTTCAATTTTTCTTACTTTTCGTCGATTCTTATTCCAATCTCTATCACTAATCCTATGTCTTGAACATATCTCTGTAGGATTGGGATTACTTGGATGGATACGTTGGCATTGCGAATTTACATAGCTCAATTTTTAGGAATTAAGTAGCGTAGGATAGGAGTAGAATAGAATAAATTAGTGTCTTTCCTTTGCATAGTTTAGCTTTGCTTCCTAGTTTTTTAATTAGTTCTCTGTTTTCCTTTTCTTTTATTTACCATTGGCTGATAAATAACTGAATTATTAGAAAATACGGAAATACATAGAAGGATTTCCCACTAAATTTTCCTTGGATGGATTTTGAATTTAATTTTGATGAGGGGAAAAATTACTTCATTTCTTTCTCGAATTTTTCTATGTATTGGGAAATTGCTAAATCACTGATTTTTATGCATGATCACCATGTCAAATCGTTTCCAATGCATTGTGGCATCTTGCAAGTGAGATGTTTTAAATTAAGACACTATCCATTCCCTCTTGTAAAGAAAATGAACACTCAAATTTGTCCTATATTCACATCTACATGATTCTAATGGGAAAAGTTTGAATGGCTGATGTACTTTTTAAGTTCTGATTTTGATGTCCCATACACATTGAATCTAAATTCTGAGTACTAAAACTCTTCCCATCTAAAATTCAAGCCACTCCAAATTGGTGTAATTTCCTTAGATGATTATTTTTCCTCGGTTTTGGAGTTATCCAAATATTTTCTTTCTCATCCACTCTTTTCTTTGATCACTTTCAACCAACATGAGTTTTCTGCATAGACTTTTTGTATAATAAGCTTAGCTGATTTCTTATTTTCATTTTAGTTATTTTCTGTCATCACTTGTAGTTTTAATTTTTAGGCATTCGATGCCATTTTCCTATGCTTTATTTAATATGTTTTTTAAGTACGAGTATGCTTTTTACGTTATAGCTTTATTCACCCAAGCTTCCTCTCTTATACAATAGCAAGAGATATTATTTCACGTTGCCTCAAAACACATTTTTGACATTCTGGATGATATGGTACGTAATTTAAATCTTTTGATAATATCTTTTTTAGAAAATTGCTTGGGAACCCATGTTTTTATTCCCCAATCCAATGATTGACTAAAGACTCGATATTAGCACTACCAATTCATTGAGTTTTCAATCTCATTTTTATAACTCATGTTTGTTGGTGGACTGATATCATCAAAAGCTGGATGGGATTGAAGTCTTATGGTCTTGTTTGCTTAATTTGATTAACTCTGATTTCAAGAACAAGACATTATGTCCAAAGATCCAAATCTCACAACAATCGTGACACTAAAGTCATTTGATAGAAGGAATTTTGAGGGAAAGTACATACTGTTCATATCTCAAGAACAAGGCTGCGATATTTGTTTCAATGGACAACTGATGCTTACTTGATAACTACACGGGCCTTTACATAGAGTTTTATGACAACCAACTTAGTTTAAGTTTATTTTAGCTTAGCATGTTTTTCCTAGAATTAGTTTTAATTCCGAGCCTTACTTTTCAATTTGGATTAATTTGATTTTAATAAGTCAGTCATTTGAGAGGATGATTTCTTCCCCAAGCTACCTGAGAGCTGATCACAACATTCTCTTTTGTTTGTAGGTCCAGAACATGGTTTGTGCAACTAGCAACTCAAAATATTTTCTCTTGAAATGAAGGCAACTTAGGGGAGTGTTAACCTAAACTTAGTTGATAATATTACTTTCTAACACTTTTTATCAACCCATATTTCCAACAATCAACAACTAATCAGAATTATAGTCTCTTTTATTTACTCACATATTTGTTTTCTGATCTAGCTGATATTTGGAGTCCTTTTCATGACTATTTTGATGACCTCCATAATTGTGATTTTCCTCTTTACTTTATTAGATTGAATTATTTCAATTTGGGTCTATGTGGTTAAGGATTATCTTTTATGGAAAAGAGAAAATGGTGCTTTGGTTAGAAAAATATTTTTTGTTATTGGAAAATTCAACGTTTTTAAAATTGCAAAGGAATTGCTTATGTCAAGAATTATTGAGAGCATTTGGGTTTATGGAATATTACATGAAATTGGATTTTGAGAAGTTGTTTTGACTAAGAATCTACACTAACCCATTCTGCTAGGTTCCCTAAAATTTGTTTGTGTCACACTGAATGAAATAATTTACATGTGACAACTGGATTGGAGAATTGTGTCGCAAATATTTTATACTAAATCATCAATTCTTGTAATCTGGTTTGTTTTTCATTTCAGATCAAAAACTCTAGGAGTTTTTTTTGTCAGGCTTGATATCGAATGTCACCATTTATTGATTGATTATTTCCCTTGGATTATTTTTCAATTTTTCACTGAAAACACTCTCTTTGTTGCTGCAACAATTTTATTGCTTACCGTTGAGTTTTCTTCTTATTTTTCAACCAATTTTTATTTTTTATTTTTTTATGACTAACAATTTAGTTTTAGATCCCTTAGTTTAATTTTCTTTTTCATGAATTTGATTTATGATTTTAGTCCTTCTTTCTACTTGTACATCTTAATTCCATCTTTTGATTTGACAACTGGTATTTCCCCTGAGTTGAATTGGCGCTTAGCTTTCCTTGAGGATTTCTCTTTGAATTTTGGTGAGGGGTTGGTCAATTTTGCTTACATACTGATTTTTTTTTACAAGTCATAAGATGCATGGGCTGATCTTTCTAAGTGAACATTCATGAAGTTCTCAACCATAGGTATGGAATGATAATTACGGTGGAACACATGTTCCTGTTGTGCGTATCATGATAATACACAAGTATAAAAAAGTGTTTATCCACTCTTTTCTTTGAGCTCCATCCACTTCACATTGAGATAATGACCAATACTATGATATTTTTATGGGAAACTTGTGGGTTAAAATAAAATGCATAAAATTTTCTCAGTAAATTAAAGCTACTCTCGTATCACCCCGCTTCCTTCACCCTATGTGCATATATATATAAGGGTGGACATTTTTTGAAATAAAAAGGAAGTTGAAAGCACTATAAATAGTGTTGGAAGTACAAGTAAACCTGTCAGGGCTATGGACACCTACTGGAAGCAAGACTATGCTTGTATGGTATCGAGGAAATTTCAACGGGGCTATGGACGCTTGCTAGCAGCAAAGCAATGATGGGAAAAGAGAGATGAGGAACACACTTAGGTAGATGTTTTCTTGTTTTAAAAGTGGAAACCCATGGTTGAACCAAAGCTAATATGAAGTGTGCAACCAATTAAAGAATTTATCTCATTAATTGGTTCTTTGAAAATGGTGTGTTATATTCCAAGTACTAGAAAAATTGGGTTATATCTTTTAGAATTTTGGCATCATTGTGTTACCCATGATTATTGGAAACTTGTATGCAGTTTGTTGAGCTTATCTTTAAAACTCAGATTTGAAGTATAGGCCCTAGAATTGTATTGATAGAGATATCTGGTTCTTCTAGTGTGTCACCATTTGTTGTAGCCGCAACAATCCCCCTTTTTTATTTTTCCTTTTACAAGCAAAAGGAAAGGGGTCCCCTACTAAAATTTCAATCCTATTGCCTAATCCTCTACCGCTTGAGCCTAATGTTATGTCTTTTCCTACTTTGAGGGAGTTGGAGGTTTTATATTATTAGATGCTTGTTTTTGATTGGTGTTGATTATTCCTTTCGATCTAATGATTTCAAATGTCTTCATGATTCTTATTGACCTATGATGTTTCGTTGACATTTGTTTCAAACTATTCATTGATTATGAAGAATTTCATGATACTATGTGGTTGCAAGGTCTGATGTTCTATTGCATGTCCTGGATGAGGTTGTGGCTAATTATTTTTTGATTGACTAATTCAAATTATGCATCCTCTTGCTGACAAGTTATGCTTCATGACTTCATACTTATGCTCTTACATATGGATTCTACTCTTCTGCTTTGAACTAGCTTATGTAGTCTTAGAACACTCATCTACAACCACCATATTATTGTTCAATAAACTTAACACTCTCTTATAAGTTGGTTTAAATGAAGGGAATATATTGTTTTGGATAGTCTTATTTTGATTGCATAGATGATCTCATTCTTTTGTTTTGTAGGAGCAGGTGTGAAAGGACACTTTGTTCGCATAACAATTCCAACCTTGAGAGGTCTATGGGGAAATTTGTTCATCCTTTTCTAGAATATTGAATTTGATCCTTTTTTTTGTGAGTAAAAAGTGGGTCCTTAAATTAATTCCAGCTGAGAGCTTACAAAAAGACCTGCATCCTATCTACTTACAAAGATGCTTGCATCCTATCTGCTTGCAAAGATGCTTGCAACCTGTCTTCTTACAAAGATGCCTACAACTTATCTGCCTACAAAGATGCTCGCATCTTGTTTTCTTACAAAACTGCCCGAACCTTATCGCTTTACAAAATTGCCTAAGATTAATGAGGTTGGATCGACTGTTCTGATATCCTTCTCGATTTTGCGACTTCATGTCTTGGCTATATCTCCGGTTCAGATATTCTCGAGCACCAATAGTCCAGATCTGATTTTGTATTTCACACTTTCGTGTATCATGATTTCACAGCTTGGGATGACAGTTTCCTTCATGCTTTTAAATCTCGATAGCCAAGTTCCCAAAATCTCCTCTCATCTGATCCAAGGGACGAGATCGATGATTCATATCTCCTCTAGCACGAATGTTCCAGATTCACTGTCGAGTTTCATGATTTCGTGTCTTGGGGGTGTAGCTCCCTTCATGCTCCGAGATCCCGAAACCTGAGTTCCCAAAATTTTCTCGTGTCAGATCCATGGGATTAGATCGATGGTTGAGACCTCCTCTAGCACCAACGACCCAGATCCACTTTCTCCTATTGCGATTTCGCGACTTGGGCAGACAACCCCCTCTATGATCCAAACTCTCGAGACCCGATTTTCGGAGATGTGCTCGCATCAAATCTATGGGACCAGATTGACTGTTGAGATTTCCTCTAGCATCAACAGTCCAGATCCGCCCTCGCATTTTGTGATTTCACGAATTGGGTGTACAACCCCCTCTATTCTCCAAATTCCTGAAACCCGAATTCCCAATGTAAGCTCGCATCAGATCTATGGGACTAGATCGATGGTTGTGATCTCCTTTAGCATCGATGGTCTGGATCCACCTTCACATTTTGCGATTTCATGACTTGGGAATACAACCCCCTCTATACTCCAAATTATCGAAACCCGAATTTTCGATGTATGCTCTGTTGAAATTACTAAGACAACTAAGTGGGGGGGTGAATTAGTTGTTACTATGCTTAAACAATTTTAAGCCTATTAAACCATTTTTAATCTTTCGTCAAGTGACCATCAATATTATACATCATATGAACAACATAAATAATGAGCATCAATCACACATAAGATATACATAGATACATATTTTCACGAGGAAACCCATAAAGGGAGAAAACCTCTTCTTCTTCGAAATGATAGGCAATCTTTTAAGTTATGTACATCATCTATGTTTGAGCACCAACTCAAAGTGAGACTACTACCTCTGTTTTACAAGCTCCAACTTTTTGAGAGCACCAACTCTCTGGTTTCTCTAGCACCCACTAGAAGGAAGCACCAACTCCCTAAATATTTCAACACCAACTGGATTTATACAAGCACCAACTTGTATACATAAAACTTTGTGTTTTCCTGAGCACCACCCTGCCACCCCGTTTTTCTAGGCACAACTAGATGGAAGATACAAATTCCAATATTCAAGAACCAACTTGAATATCAGAGGATCACAATCCTCCCTAGCACCACCCATCCTCCCTGATTATGCATAAATGATTGACAAACAAACAATACAGGTATTTCAATTCTTACCCCTTCTTCACTGTTCTGCAATTCTTCTCTGGTTCAAAAATTGTTCTATAGTTCTTCTCTGCTACATGCTATTTTGCTATTCTTCTCTTGCTTCTATCTGTTCAGTGACTGTTACTCATCTCTGAGTTTTATCTCATTCTCTCCATTCTTTCATTTTACCCTTCTTAGAGTTCATCTCATTGTTTTGGTTAGAAGAACCAAAATTACATAGTCACTGCATATCGCTTTTTATACTCATCAGCCTCATAAGTTACACCTCGAATCTCCTTGGGAAAAGACAAAAAATTCTCAGCAACTATATCACCAACCGATCAAGAACCATGATTCGATTTTCTAACTAAATTATAACTGGACTTATTAATCATGAAAATAAATGATGACCCTTCAATCATATTCCTGATTAACCTACACCGTTGGATTACCAATGATGGATCTCACGCCTACTCCATATGCCCACTGGCTGTGAACACAGGCCTAATCAAAATGCCTTTCAAATTTCTCATTTCGGTAATCCTGTGTCGAAGGGTCTCGACACTCCAAGTTGTGATTGCTGAAAAAGAGCTTAGCTCCGCTAGCTCCACCTTCTCATATGATCACCGATGGTGACCACAGATTACACAAAAAGGCGTTTTTGCATTTCTCATTTCGGTAATCCAGAGGTGAAGAGTCTTGACTCTTCATGCTGTGATCTTCGAAAAGGGGCTTAGCTCCTCCCTCTCACATGACCACTGGCGGTGACCTGGCGCTTATCCACAAAGCTCTTCGTAATTCAAAAATTCGGGAATCCTGTGGTGAAGAGTCTCGACTCTTCATGTTGCGATCGCTGAAATGGAGCTTAGCTTTGATAGCTCCTTCCCCTCACGTGACCACCAATAGTGACCACAGGCTGTGCCAAAAGGTGCTTCACGATTTCATGTTTCAACATTCTTGTCATGAGTGTCCTTGACACCTCCAACTCTCGGTATCTGAAACTCCAAAATGGAGTCAGATCAACGGTCCACAATCCTGATGATTCGATGGTCCAGATATTTTCGTGATCTCTCATATTGCGAGTTCCTGCCATGAGTTTCTTCCTTGAATCCTCCACCTCCTGGTATCTGAAACTCTGAAACGAAACCTTTTTCATGATTTGATTTATTGCCACGTGTCCCTCTTGGATCAACGATCCAGATCTTATCGCGATTTCACATATCGCAAGTTGGAAGGTTAGAGCACTTCCTTTCTTTGACTTTCCAGCCAGTGAAATGTTAATCCCTCACCACGTGTACTCCTCGATGATGGAAAACCCTCCTACTTTTGGGACTTTGTAAGCCCACTTCATCTTGTACTTAAAGATCATTCTCCTTCTTCTGGATCCAACGATGGTCAGTCCTCACGCTCAGATCCAATGTTTGATATGTTTTCTCCTCTTTTGCGCATTCCTTCTCTCTGTATTAAGATCTGACGATCATCGGGAATTTGGGATGGGTGATCCAATGATCACTGTTGCTCCTCACTGTTGATATTTCCATTTCCATGCCATCATTGCTCTACTGAACGTGCTGATCTTTTCCATCAATGACAAAACACGCATACAAATATCCCCTTTGGCATTGATGGCAACCCCTTCAAGAACATATAGCTTTACTACTGTATTAAAATTACCCCTTCAAGAACATCTAGCTTTACCACTGTATTGAAATTACCACACTTTCTCCCCCCTTGACATCAATGTCAAAGAAAAAAACAAGCTCCCCCTGAGCTGTTGCAGTAAATCTTGAAGGTATTAGATATGTGACAAGCATATACTCCTCCTATGCTGTTGCAGTATTCTTCAGAGGTATTAGAGATTCAACCAACACAAACTCCCCCTGATAGGATGGACCCTCTTAATTTGACAGTGAGGTCATGCCCAACTTATGGCGAAGATATCCAAAAGGAGTCGTTGCTAACAGTTTAGTAAAGATATCACCTATCTGTTCTGTGGAAGGAATATAATTTATCTGAACAAATCTATTTGTAACTTGTTCTCTGAGAAAATGGTATTTTATTGGGATATGCTTAGTCTTGGAATTAAAAACATGATTCTTGGAGACACTAATGGTACTAGTATTATCACAGTGAATTGTAATCGGATCAGTATAATTTACCTTCAAATCTGTAAGAGTTTGAATCATCCATAAAATCTGAGTGCAACAAGTAGTAACAACAATGTACTCTGCCTCTGTAGTTGATAAGAAAATAAATCCCTGCTTCTTACTAATCCATGCTACCAACGAGTCACCCAGGAAGAATGCACCTCCACTGGTGCTCTTTCTCTCATCCACACAATTTGCCCAATCTGCATCTGAATAAGCAGTTAACTGAAAATTCTGATTTTTGGGATACCACAGACCATAAGTCCTTGTTCCCTTCAAGTATTTGAATATTCTTGTGACAACTACCAAATGACTTTGTTTAGGAGCAGATTGATAACGATCTACCATTCCAACAACTTGCATTATATCAGGACGAGATGCTGTGATGTACATAAGAATTCCTATCATAGAGAGATATGTCCTTTGATCAACATTAGGTGAAATATCATCTTTACTAAGCTTGCAACCAACCACCATAGGTGTACTAATAGGAGATGAATACTCCATCTGAAATTTCTTCAACGTCTCTTTCAAATATTTTTCTTGAGAGATAAAAATTCCTGCAGAACTTTGTTTTCATATCATGGACATCTTAAAATTCCTATCATGGACATCTCAAACTCTATTTTCATAGAGTTAGAAAACCATTGAACAAAGGAATCATTATTACAGCCAAAAATAATGTCATCTACATAAATCAAAACAACTAGTAAATCATCACTTTTAGTTTTTATGTAGAGATTGCTATCATCAGTACCTTTCTTGAATCCTTTGTCTTGTAAAAAATTGTCCAATCTATAATACCAAGCTCGTGGTGCTTGTTTCAGTCCATATAAATCCTTCTTCAACTTGCAGATATAATCAGGGTTATCTGTCAATGAAAATCCTTTAGGTTGTTCCATATATACTTCTTCCTCTAGATCTCCATTAAGAAATGCTGACTTAACATCCATCTGATAAACTTTAAAGTTCTTATGACATGAATATGCAAGAAACATTATGATTGCTTCCAATCTTGCCACTGGTGCAAAAGTTTCATCAAAATCCCGACCT